>CM071959.1:30100000-30205000 GCA_036784905.1 Acrossocheilus fasciatus | reverse complement strand
CTAAATTAATCTATGACACAATGAATTTAATATAATTTGTGAAACGTGCTCATTTATTTTAAGTTGATTCTCAAAAGTTTGTGACTTTGAGTTATTTTGTATATTTAAAAAACTGTATACAGCTGAACAGCTCAAGTAGTAAAGAAAATACTAGAAAGTGCTGCACTTGTACTAGCAAAAACAAGGCTCAATGCCTTACAGGAGTAATAGCCATAACCATAAGCTCTAATGGTAACCATAAGCTACTCTTCTGCACAATGGAAACTTCAATGTAACAGAAATTCTTTCAAATGTCAAACATAACTGAACATTAAACATTAATAGATGTTTCCCTTAACTCAAAAACACATAAAATTTAATTTCAAAATTTACTCTCCATATCCAGGCATATGGAAAGCATGCTGGGAACTAACAATCACCTCTAAAAATAAAACTGCAAAATTAAGCCTTCTTTCCTTATTTATTTATTTATTTTTAGTTTAATCAGTTCCTCAATTCAAGCCTCAAAACTGCTCAAGTTTCCTTTGAAAAAAAAATGAGGAATTTATTCTTTTGTTAGTCAAAAGTCCTCAATATTTTCTATACAACACTGAATCACAATTTCTTTAATGAAATATACTCACTATTTTTAATTAACACCTTATTTATTTATTTATTTTTTTAATGAAAATTACAAGACCCATGATTCATTTTTTACAGTGTGGTAATGTCTTAAAGAAACAGTTCAGCCAAAATAGAAAATTATGCCATCATTTACTCCAATCAATCCAATCAATTCCCAGCCTACATTTTTTCTTGTTCGAGAAGCTGTTTCACTCACAAAATAAGGAAGAAAAGAAAATTGCAACTTCTGTTTCATGCCAACTTTGAAAGTTTTTTGATTGAAACCAGTGGGTTATTGACTGCATCGATAAACATATGTAAAATTTGCTTTTGCCAGCTCTAGTGTCTTGGACATGCAGCACTATCAGACAGATGATTATGTAGCATGTTATGTTTTTCATGTTATCTCAAACTCATTTAAATATAAAAAACATGTGTTTGTTGTCTTCAGTCAGTTTTCAGACTTGATAAATAAACTCTGAACCTCTCTAACCCCCCAAACTCATTATCTTTGACACATCAGAAAAATGACACTCCTGAATATTGTCTGCCTCCAGTCCAATGCTGCTCCCTCCGCACATCTCACAGTCATCCGTCTGATCTGATAGAAAATCCATTTATTTTTGCACCTTACAATGCACTTAAGTGGCTTCATCAGGAAGCAGATTCATGTGACCTGGAAAGTAAACAAAGTCTCGCTGAGTCAGTCTGCAGACAGGAATGAATTAATGAAGCAACATCATTAACACATTAGGAACAGCTTCCGCTCCCATTAACATATTGCTTGTAATTAGGTTTACAAAAAACGTTTGTCAGTTCTAAACACCCTGTGCTTAATTTTCATCTGTTTTACATTTAAATGCAGTGCCATTCAGTGTCCAACACCTTCAGTGATCAATCTAATCTAAATAAGACAAATGAAATTAATAGTCTCCTCTCTCAATTGTGAAAGATTTCACTAGAGACAGGAGTGTTTTTTTTCAGGGAGTCGGTGACTCCTTGAACAATAAGTGGATTAGAAAATAATTAAGAAACAGTATTAACTTTAAACAATTGGAATGAACTCAATTGTAGCAATATTCAAAGTAAATGCATGAAGCACTAGCCAACATAAAGAAGGAAATCAAGAATCCTGCTTTCATTCAGCCTCCAGGTTCATTCATAATTAAGTAAAATAAAAATATAATAATAATTCCCCCAGGGTATGAAAAGCTGTTGTCCTCCATTTTGGAAGAACACAGCATGAAATATCTGCAGGATATTACAGTCCTCTCCCATTTGCATGTTGACTTGGACAATTACCACCATGTCTTCAACCTGAAGGCCAATGTAGACCCAGATAAATTTGTCTTGGATGTAGAGCGAGATGTGTTTGAAGAAACTGACTGAGGTTTTGCCAAGTAAGACATATTTCTGGATCAGCATCTTTTGTTGATCCTGTGACAACATTCTTGTTAAACAAATACAGTAATACCCAAAGGGTTAAGGATTGCCTGGTTATCATTGACCAGTTAGCACCTGACAGATGCCTTTTTTTTTTTTTTGAGGTGACCTTGAGCTTTGCAAGATTCAACTCCCCCCCAAAAAAACAAAAAACATGATGAGGTCAACAGGCCATTTCTGCATATTGACATTGCAAGCGACATGTAAATCACAGATATTTCTTTATGTTCTAGTAGATGTTTTACCAGTGACTGTTTTCTTTTTTTTTTCAACCCATGCTCATTGAAAAAAAAAAAAAAAAATGCCTGAACATTTCGGCAAAATTATGTTACATTGCTTTTTCAAAAATTTACAACACTTTTGAAGTGAAATTTCCAGTAAGTGATGCTAAAAGCATATTCAATTTTATCCAAAACAGATGAACATGAATCTGGAAATGTTTTATTATGCTGGTTGTTGTACGTAATGTGGTAGTTCAGAAATTAAATTCCTAATGAGTGGTGCTAAAAGGCTCAATGGTTTGAAAATAAAGAACCGCTTGTACTAAACCCTACTTTAAACCTGATAGCATTAACAAAAGGAAACATGATATAAAAATGCATTTGCTTAAGCAACTATGTTATTTTAGCTTCTACAAGTCTTCGAGCTCTTTTATCGTGACTCATGTTTCACAGATTCGTACCTGAGCGCTTAACGGTGCTTTACCAGGTGCGCTACCGAGCAAGTTTACTAAGTCAGAAAAGCTATACATATGGAGCTGGTTTTGTGAGACAAATGTTAAAATTTATTAGTTTACAAATCATGCAAAATGTTTTAAGGTCATAACATAGTATTATGCAAGGAAGTGCACAAAAATAAGTTAAACCTGTTATACCTACCATCAATGCTGGGTAGTAACTGATTACATGTAATCTGGATTACGTAATCAGATTCCAAAAATGAAGTACTTGTAATTAGATTAAATTACATTTTAAAATACTCATAATCAGACTACAGTTACCTTTTTATAGATTACATGATTACATTTTATTCACACAATATCGATTAATTATTCCTAATTTATTGATTCTCTCTAATTCCTCTTTTTCATTTTTGAAATTTTCCTTTCTAAAATAGCCTGCCGCTTATATACGCTCAGAAACTCCAGTTTTGTGGACATTCACATAGAGATCAGTCATTAGTCAGGTTTACACAGCATTTGACCACTGGATTTACAAAAATCATTTCAGGATTAAGAAGTGTTTCAACATTGCAGCAACTACTGATGAACACATTCATTGTTATTTGAATGATCAATCAATAGGTTATTTGACCATGTATTATTGAAAGACTTTTGTCTTTCAGACTCATTATTTACATGTAATGCAGACATTCACAAACTTTTTGTCATCTGAACCTCTTTCACCTATTGTATTTACTTTAAAGGGGTGGTCAACCTGCTATTTTCAAAGGCTTGATTGTGTTTATGGGGGCACTGTAACACGTGTTCATGCTTCATTTTTAAAATTTATTTATTTTTTTAAATAACATTATTTTTTATATATATTTTACCGCTGTTTCTGTTCTCCTAAAAACGGTCTGTTGACTTCCTGGTTCTATGAAGCCCCTTCCTCAGAAATACGCAATGGGTTCAGATGGTTGATTGTGTGCTCCTGGGGGCAGGGTTTATGTAAATTTTAGGGTTTGTGATATCACAAACCAAGGAAGAAGCTCGTTGTAATCCCTACTAGCCGTTTGTTATAGGTCTTAAAAAGCAAATTCTGTAAAATAAAATATATCTCTTTACATTGAACTTTGCAGATGTTGTTTATGCTCAAACAGGAACATTACACATTAACTATAGTAAAAAAAAAAAAGAAGAAAAGAAAAGAAAAAAAAGTGAAATACCAATCAAGGACCCCTTTAAGCACCCCTGAGATTTTAAAATAAATATTTTAATAATTAAGTATCACACTTGCGTGTTCACAGATTTCTGGCATTGGTTAATGGTCATATGGCACGCAGGTAAATATAAAATATTTCATTTTTTAGTAAGTGTTTTTAATTTTTTAATTATTTATTTTAATTTTACATGATTTATGATTAAATTAATTATTAGCTTTTCATTAAACTCACAAACCCCCTGCAGTTCCTTTATGAACCGCAGTTTGGGAAACCTTGATGTAATATAATGTTTAATACACTTCATGTTGTTAATTACAATGAATGGAATATATATTTTCTTACTCTTTGTATTTTTACACCATTATGGTACAAGATTATCCTATTTAAATCAATGTGATAAACGAGTTAGGACAAAAGTAATCTAAAAGTAATCAAAAAGTAATCTGATTATATTACCTAAAATGTGTAAATGTAATGGATTACATGATTACATTTTTTCATGTAATTTGGAATCAGTAACGGATTACAATTTGTAAGTAATCTTCCCAGCTCTGCCTACAAGTTATACCTGTATTTTACCTTACATATTACAGCTTTAGATAGGGTTTGTGTTTGGAACCCTGTGTGTTTCTGTAGTCTCATAGTATTTACAGCTCGTGATCGCTGTGATGTGATGCATTTGGAAATGAGTTACCATGAGCAAAAATGGCAGCATGCGAGTCACAGACCTCACGGGGGTCTTTTGGCAACTGACAAACACATGGGATTCAGAGTCATTCACATGAATTTGACCAGAGGAACCGAGACCAACCAGGATTTTAATCCAGGAAAAAAAAAAAAAAAAATCATGTTAACAGCCGCTTATCAGCTTATTGTATAAATTGGATTTGCTCTTTCAAAAATCGTTACACATTTGCTTCTACAATACCTGATTTTGATGCAATGTAAAGCTAAAGATAGCAGTGACTAACCCCTCTAGCAACACTTCAAAATGAACCATGTGACTCGCTCCTCATCGTTTGAGATGCTCAAGGGTCAAGAGCTCAGATAGATGTAGTGAAGTGCACAGTGACCAAGGGCTCTGAAAATTTCTAGGTCAATGATGTGTTGCTCATTTATGTCATCCCAGCCATTAGTTTATTCATTAAAAATGCAATTTTCTGTAATGAGCATGGTTTTAAAATTCATTTTGATATTTATTGGTGACAAAGTCAAAAATTCATGGCAATACCACCGTCATAACATCATAATGAAGAAAATGGCCTCATTAAAAAAAATAAAAAAAATAATAATAATATCACTGCAACAGCTTTACTGCTTGTTTAAAGTAAAAAATAAAAAATAAATAAATAAAAATCCTTTGTCTATAAAAAAAAATATAATAATATCACTTCAACAGCTTTACTGCTTGTTTAAAGTAAAAAATAAATAAATAAAAATCCTTTGTCTATAAAATCAGTCATGTTGTTAGACCATGCAGAAAACCAACATGCAGAAAAAAACTTGAAACAGGAAATTATGTCATAGAGAGATTTTAAAATACAGATAATTCGAGAAGGAAACGTTGGTTTAGGTTGTAAAATACCATATGGTGCAACTCCCCAAACTTTTTATCTAGACTTATTTTTTGTATTTATAAATAATATACAATTAATATATAATAATATATAATATATAGTGATTTATATCATTTATATGCATAATGGTATGTGAAATGGACTTTTAAAACTGCTTTTTACTGTCATTTTATAGTGTTTATAGCTCATGATAAGATCTATGTGTAAGAAGTTTGAAATTAAATTATTAATAGATTATTTTATTTTGAAAGTTTTTTAATTTTGAAAGTTTTAAAGGGTGAAATCATCCTGTAGTGTCCACTGTATTGGACACTAACCATTTCCTCGTGATCTAAATACATATTTGTACATGTTGGTACAAGGATTTTTGCAGTTTCAGCAAAATGTATGTAATATGCTTTTTCACATGCATTGGTGTTATGTTCACAAAATGTTTATGGTAACTTATAGAATGTTGTATAAATCAACATTATTTACAAACATTATTTAGATTTTAGAAAGGTTTACCAAAGAAAGACATGCAACACAGCATTCAGCCATTTACAAATAATAATAATAATAATAATAATAATAATGATGATTAACATATACTATTATTATTATTATTATTATTATTATAAAATGATTAAGATGTGTACACACGTATGGTGTAAGAAAATGTTAGCACTTTTTAATTTGATAGCTGCACCACATTACAGTTTAATAATAATGTGGTCTAAAGGTTATTCAAAACCATATAAAACAACATGAAAAAACAACAACAACAGCTTGGCACATTTTAAACCAATGATTATCTCTGTCAAAGATACTCTTATATTGACCCAGCATTAAAGTATAAACTAAAAGCATATTTTTTATTTCAATCTTCAATTCCAGCTATATGCCATGTTTTCTAATACTGTAGGTCTATGTGAGGAACAGTCCAAAATTCAGACCAAAAAATCATTATTTGCTTAAACTCTTGCCCTCTGCACAAGCTCTCAAATCCCATTCGTGTTGCATTCGGCTCATTTAAATGCATGTTGTGCATTATGGTCATCAAATGATGTCTTTAATGCCGAACCTGCCGAGACTAATTGCAGCTTAAATATTGGTCTGTTCTTTACATAAGCTATCAGATAATCAATTCTTTTAAAACTGTAGTGTATACATCCTCATGTATAATTTTACTCTCCTGTTTGAATCATACAGATCATCTTCCGTAAAATAAGTGATGTCAAACAGGAGGAAGAGGAGATGCTGCGACGGAAGAACGAAGCGCCTCTGAATCTTCCTCCAGATCACCCGGTGCGGCGTCTCTTCCAGCGGTTCCGTCAGCAGAAAGAGGCCCGTCTGGCGGCGGAGCAAGCAAGTCAAGGAGAACCGGACGTGGAGCGAGGCAGAGCGGAGACCGTGGTACACGAGATCACTGCAACCACCAGCGTCGTCACAGTCACTGAATGTCCAGCCACACCGGTTACCTCTGTGTCCTCCTCCTCAACGTCTAGAACATCATCTCAAGCCAAACTCTGCAGTCCTGTGGCCCCTAATGGAAACTGTACAGGAAACAAGTCAGCAGAACCTCCCAAAAACAAAGGCTGGGGGCGGTTTAAAGATGCCACAGCCAAATCTGATCTCTCCTGGTGTTCTGTGTCCAAAGCCGAGTCCATGGAGATGCTTCCAGACAGGACTAAGTGGAACTCGTGGGACAGCGGCATCACCAAGAGTGACGGGAGCGCTCGAACCCCTCAGGATCGGAGCCCCTTGCAGGTCGAGGGCAAGCGAGCCTTTCGCCCCATTCCAGAGCAGAATCTCCAGGCCTGCTTTATGGAACTGAAGCAGGAGCTGCGAGGAGACATCCTCTCCCTCAGCAGCAGAATGAGCGCGCTTGAAGGCCAGCTCGCCGAGATGCTCCAGCTTCTCAAAGACAGAAAGACCTCAGGATCTTCACACCTGTTTGACATGTCAAGACCAGATTCTCCAGATTCAGAAAAGGATGACAACATGTTCTCCTAACTGGGTTTCATATCTGATGCAATGGGCTGAAGGGAGCACGGTTTGGTCCTGTTGAGGTGCTCGTACACTCCTAAAAATAAAGTTTTTTTTTTTTTTTTTTTTGCTGGGATCGGTGGCACCATGAAAACCTTCAATATAGATGAGTTTGTTTCTTCATTGGAAAAGATTTAAGTTTAGCATTGCATCAGTTGCTCAATGCTGAATTTCTCCAAATCTGTGTAATATCTATGGAACTTTTACTTCGCACAGGTTTTATATAATGGAAAAACATCCTTTAGATGATTCAAATGTTCTTCACACCAGTTCTTTTAAGAACTGTTCACTTATTCAACTTTTTAAGTTAACTCAACTGGCCAAGGACAACTTAAAAACTCTAATTACACAAATGAATAAAAGTCAGTCCTACTATCAGTGCAATCACACTGTAAAATAAAAAACAAATCAAAACAAAACTTGAACATCAAGAATCAGCTTATGAACCTCAACAATGGTGACCATTAAAAAAATAAAAAGTAAAAATAAAAATGCATGCTGCAGTGCATGCTGGGATGAGCTTTTTTCTATGCTAGTAACAGTATGCATTGCAGTTTTTTTTTTTTTTTAATGGTAACCATTGTTAAGGCTCATAAGATGATTCTTGATGTCTGTGTGAGTCTGGTTGCTGCCATAGATTAAAACTTTTTTTGGACAAACTGTTTGGAAAGTCCTTTATATGAACTGTCACAGAACCAGTGGCTTTTAGAACCACTTTTACTATAATCAACATAACATCCATTTAACAAGAAATTAGACACACAACGAGTCTATGTTCACTCTCAATGAGATCAGTTCATTAATAGATGACTATCACTATAAACATACAACAACCAACTACTGACCATTTACTCAGGGTTTTAGAGTTGTAACAAATATGTTCACAACAGCCAGAGAAAAAAAGAAAGAAAAAGGAAAAAAAAAAAACACTAGCACAGAAGTCAAGGGTCAAGAGCCCAACTAAAGTAGACACTGATCTCTAACATGGTTACTTCAAATGAAAATAAATCAACATCTAAACCTTAGTTAATTCTCAATAAGATCTTCTGTAGATGTCTGACAGAAATAAAGTCAGTCTGGTTATTAATAAGTGGAGCTGGTGATGCTGTTTGTGGGGTTGTTTAATCAGATCTTCAGAGATTTAACGTATTTTATTTCAGTTGATTTCAGTGTTGTATCCGAGTCCAGTCGAGGACTTTCAAAGAGTTAAAGACTTAAAGTTAGTGAGATAATTAAGTGACTAATTAAATGATGATTGTGCGTTAGTGATGAACACCTGCTGTTATTGAGAATTACAGAGGATCAGATGTTGATGTTTTATTGGTCAAAATGATGCCACCATCATGGAGAGCAGTGTTTGCTTTAGTTGGGCTCTTGACCCTTTTACTAATTCAAAGTAATCTGCTTCAAAACAATTACATTTATGCGTTACAAACATTTATGTATTGCTGAATCAAACTTTAAGTAGCAGACGAGTTTACATTTTCTGTCTGTCACTCATGATGAATGAGCATCATGAAGTGGTCTTTCTTTGGTTTATTGACTGAGGTTCAGCTACTACTGAACTACAAAAAACAACAAAAAAGTACTGCTAAACAAATGGCACCTTAAAGCTTCAATAATGAGAAAGGAAAAAAATTAAAGAGCTGCGTTGGCTCAGGCTTTTAGACATGAACACTTAGAACACTTATCATACGATCCTCAACAATAGTAATTATTCATACTGCAGTGCATGATGGGAATTTTTACTATGGTGTTACCCAGCACGCACTGCAGCATGAAGCATTTTGTTGATAGTCACCATTGTTGAGAGATTCATATGCTGGTTCTTGATGTCTATGAATGTCAAAATAGCTGCTCACTGTTGAGCATTGATCTCTCTGCTCCCTGATCTTTTAACACTCAGTAGACTGACTTTTATTCATTAGATGAGCTAAAGTTGTCGGTTGCTAGTTGAGTTAACTTAAAAAGTTGATTGCAATAGGTTGCCTTATTTTTTTGAGTTAGGTCAACTTTTTCTTTTTTACAGTGTAATTTTTTAGAGTGATATGGTGCAACGGCGCATATTTTTTTTCTTAAAATTCTGCTGCCTTCAGTGGAACAAGAAATACACGCTTTAATAATCAACACATAAATATATGGATATATGGAACTGACATATTATTGAATATGTCACTGTAATGAATATCAGTTGTCAATTCTTTTGTACAGTGGATGACATTTTTGTATGGTCATCTAAATCAACTTTACTGTTAAATCGTATGTCTGATAATTTGTCAGTCAGTCAAGCAAAATGTGACAATTTATGAATGATTTCCTCAGCTATTGTTTTATGGATATGCTACCTTGCACATGCACATACTGTTGAAGCCACATTTCAAAAGTCTTTAACCTGGAAAATCATCAACCTGGTTATTGTATGTTTGGGACTGACAAAACGTGCTGTATGATGAATATATGTTTTTTTCACATAGAATCATCTTGGTATCATACTCTAAAATATTGTAGCCTGTTTATGTGACTAAATGCTGTGCTCTTAATAATGTGACAATATGCAATATAGCAATAGTGACAAATGCAAAAGAACCAAAATTCCCCCGTCCGTGAATCCTTGGTGGATGTTACATACGTTGAGCTTGTTTTTGATTTTTAACAGCTTCATAACTCTGGCTCTTTTATTTTAGATCAACTTAAAAAAAATTAAAAATAAAAAAAACACTTAAAGGAAATAGTTAAGGGAGAGTGTTATGCTAAATTTGGGAATATCAAAAAGTGTATGATGTACTGTATGTACCATTTCTATCAGATGTACAAAGTCAACAAATTAGGTGGTGGCTAAGCAATAATAATAACTGATTAAGTGTATAAATGAGACATATGCCATTGTCTGGAGTAATATGAGAACAAATGAAGCATGAAATAAGGAGCAGCAGTGTTATTTAGCATGTGATTTTAGCATTATTGCCAAAAATCTATCATCTTTTATAAAGTGTTAAGTCCATTTTGTTTTGTAAATCTCATTTCCAAGAAACTGAAGGAGAAAGGTATATCATAGCGTGTCCAACCCAATGAAGTGTTAAACGCTTGTTTTGAAAAATTTGCACTGCACAACTTTAATGTTTGATTCAATGTATATCCTGTATGCATCATGAATCAGTGTGTACACTGTGAAACTGACTTGATGGGACTTACTGATTGTACTTTTATTTTTACTCTGATTTTAGCCTGAAGATAATTAGAAAAATGGAACAGCAAAATATTTTAAAGCTGATAGCAGTGTCTTACCTTCACATTAGCTTTTAACAATTACTTTACTTTTTTGTTTTCAAGATCCAAGTTTAGCTAAATAAGAGGACATACTTTGTTATTAAAGTATGAAGGTTCTAAATGGAAAATCGGTCCCACTTTATATTAGGTGGCCTTAACTACTATGTACTTACATAAAAAAATAAGTACAATGTACTTATTATGTTCATATTGTACTGCAAAACACTTCTGCTGCTATTGAGGAGGGATACGGGTAAGGTTAGGGATAGGTTTGGTGGTTTGGGTAGGTTAAGGGTGGGTTAAGCTGTAAGGGATGGGTTGACAGGGTAATTATAAATGTAATCACAGAAATTAATTACAGATGTAATTACATATAGGTATTTTTAAAAATATAAGTACAAAGTAAAAACATGTATGTACACAATAAGTGTATTGTACCAAATGATTAATTTAAATGTAAGTACATAGTAGTTAAGGCCACCTAATATAAAGTGGGACCGGAAAATGTAGTACGGCCACTTTGGGAATGAATACACACACACACACACACACACACACACACACACACACACACACACACACACACACACACACACACACACACACACACACACACACACACACACACACACACACACACACACACACACACACACACACACACACACACACACACACACACACACACACACACACACACACACACACACACACACACACACACACACACACACACACACACACACACACACACACACACACACACAAAATTCTTCATGTAAAATCACTCATATCAGGTCATGGGCCTTAACACAAAGGTTAGGTCTCATTTTTTCTTATCTTAAAAGGAATATAAATGACAGTATTTGTACTTATTTTTATTTTTTATTTTTTATTGTGTCCTGTTGATCTATATAAATGAATAACATGAAAGCACAAGAAATTAAACTGTCAATTCAAAGGTGTCAAATGTTCATATGAAATCATTTATACTTTGCATTAAATATTAGTCATATTCATAACTTTAAATTCTCGACTTGCTAAAATCAATTTTAGTGAAGTATTTTTGTGATACACAGTGTTGTTGAAATAATGTTTTTGAAATAAGTATCTTCTGCTCATCAAGGCTGCATTTATGTGATTAATAATAGTCAAAAACAGTTATTATAATTTAAAATAACTGTTTTCTGTTTGAATATATAAAGAGTTTATTTGCAAAAACAGATAACTTTGTTTTTATTCATTTTCATAAATCATGTTTTTTATTGTTTTATTGTGTTAGCTGTATTTTATTTTTGTTTTGTTTTGTTTTGTTTTGTTTTGATATTATTATTTAATCGAAACAACACAACTGCAGTTTGATTGATATTAATTGGAATTCAGGATAAGAAAAAACATGATTTTTGAACATTTTTAAAAATGGAGTTATCTGTTTTTGCAAATGATCTCTTCATATGTTAAACTGTAACTGATTTCTGTGATCAAAGCTGATTTTCAGCATCATTACTCCAGTCTTCAGTGTCACATGATCCTTCAGAAATCGTTATAATATGCTGATTTGCTGCTCAAGAAACATTTCTAATTATTAATGTTGAATACAGTTGTGCTGCTTCACATTTTTGTGGAAACCATGATGATTTTTTTTTTCTTTCAGCACTCTTTGATGAAAAGGACGTTAAAAAAAACAGCACTGAAATGTCTTTGCTGTCACTTTTGATCAATTTAATGCATCCTTGCTGAATAAAAGTATTTATATATTTAAATGGCAGTGTGTCATCTTCTGAAACATATACTCTCATCAAGCGCAGCACAAGCGGCAGTAGCTCATGTTAGCCTGCCACTGTTCTTCGTTGGTTTGCTTTGCCTTTATTGCTCTGACTCCTTCAGACAGTCGCAATTAAAAACATCTACTTTCTCTGATGGGTCCCATAATCTGATTAGGGCCACAGAGCCCGTCTGATCCTCAGAGCATTCTGGGACAGATATTTAATTAAAGTGCAAGTTGATGTCTTATGCTAATCACCTGCATCATGTTCTCTAGACAACTAAAGCTGAGTTACAGGCCCTTTAATTCAATTCCTTGACAGGTAAATTAAATGCGCAATTAATATTTATTACACAAAGGGCCATTTGATGTCAGAATTTTAGACATGCTAGTATTAGATTAAGCTAATGCTAGGTTTAACCTGTAGAGTACACATTTTCAGTTCAGTCAGGAATCATATCTAGCGATCAAATCATTTACAACACGGCACAAGCTGAATGGCCTCTGCTGATTCTGCAGCCAATGAGCTTGATCGTTCAACATTTATATAGACATTTTATCGCTGTCAGCTGGTCCTGCAGTCTGCTATCAGAGTTCCTCTGAAACCCTCCACCTGTCTAGATCTGCTCTGGGATTTACCTATTCATGCAGCAGCAGCATGTCTTACGTGCTCACATGCTCTACTGTATATATTGGCAGTAACAAGCCAACACTTCTTTTAAAGCAGCAACATCAGATCTGCCAAGACCAAATACACTAACATTGTCACATCCATGAACATGATGAAACTATTCTGAGAGTTATCAAGATCGCAATATATTTAAGATTGTTTTAAAAATTATAATGTCTATAAAATTAACATTTTTTAAAATGGTCTTTGGTAACCAGTCAAAAGTTGGAATTAATTAGATTTTTTGTTTCTTTGTTTTGGAAAGAAGTCTCTTATTCTCACCAAAGCTGCAACAATAATACAGTGAAATACAGTAACAATTAAAAAAAAAAAAAAACCTCTTTGCTATTTAAACATATTTAAAATTATGTAATTTATTCCTGTGATCAAAGATGAATTTTCAGGAGTCATTACTCTAGTATTCAGTGTCACGTGATCCTTGAGAACAGATTTTGCTGCTTAATATTTTTTTGTGGAAATCATGATGCATTTTCCCTGGAATCTTTTATGAATATAAAGCCCAACAGCATGTATTTGAAAAAGATATATTTTGTAACATTATTAATGTCTTTATAGTCACTTTTGATCAATTTCATGTGTCCTTGCTGAAGAAAAGTATCCACACCAGCCAAGACACCAGCTGAAATCTGTCAGTAATTAGAAAGCAATCCTGCCCCTCGTCAATGGAAATTAATATTAGCTTCAGTCCCAACACCTACAGTGCCAGGATGATGAAGATGAAACAAGGGTGGACATTTCAGCGAGACAATGATCCCAAACACAGCCAATGAGACTCTCGATTGGTTTCAGAGAAAGAAAATAAAACTGCTAGAATGGCCAGCCAATCACCTGACTTGAATCCAATAGAAAATAAAGGTCAGAGTTCATAGAAGAGGCCACAGAACCTTCAAGATTTGAAGACTGTGTGGAAGAATGGGCCAAAACAGGAGCGTCTTGAAGCTGTCAACATCAACAAAGGCTTTTGTACGAAGTATTAAAGAAATTTCAGTAGCTCAATACTTTCCTCCTGTGTCATTCCATTTTATTATACATAACTTATTTGTTTTGTTTTCTTTGTATGTATGGATTACTTCTATTGTTACTGACATTTGGTGAAAACATCACCTTTACAAATATATTTACTGAGAAAAATGATGACGTAGACTGGTAGACTGGTAATGCAAACTATTACCTGGCCATTTTCTTTTGTTTCCACATCAGAATACCATCTATTTGTTTTTCCATGTTTCCACCTCCGAATACTCATCCCAAGGTCACTTTATTCTGTATTCCAGGCTTTGCCTCGCATCCCACTGCCTTTTTTGCAGTGGCCAGACTGTGAGGGTCTTCACTGACCACCGCATGCATCGCTCCAGTCTGGACTCCAAAAACCATTTACTGCTGTATCGCTGGAGTCATTCCAGTCATTTAGAACGGATCTCAAAAGATTATAAATCAACATACACCTAACAACTACAGTTTATACCAGCTAGACTAACTACTGCTAATTTAATGATTGTCCTTACAGTCTGTGTTTTCCTTATTACCATACTGACAGATGAAGTCAGTTTATTTTATTAAAGCATATTGAAAAATGAAATCAGTTCAATTTATTTTATTAAAACATAATGCACACTATATAATATTTAAGTGCAAGTACTGTAATGTTGTAGGAGGATGGGTATTAAGATTTGCTGAAATCATGAGATTCTTTAAGTCTCTACAGATTCCTCAGCATACCAAGTACAGTGATATCAAATGTGACCCTGGAGCACAAAACCAGTCTTAAGTCGCTGGGGTATATTTGTAGCAATAGCCAACAATACACTGTATGGGTCAAAATTATGCATTTTTCTTTTATGCCAAAAATCATTAACATATTAAGTAAAGATCATGTTCCATGAAGATATTTTGTAAATTTCTTAACGTAAATGTATCAAAACTTAATTTCTGATTAGTAATATGCATTGCTAAGAACTTCATTTGAACAACTTTAAAGGTGATTTTCTCAATATTTAGATTTTTTTGCTCCCTCAGATTCCAGATTTTCAAATAGTTATATCTCAGACAAATATTGTCCGATCCTAACAAACCACACATCAATGGAAAGATTATTTATTCAGCTTTCAGCTGGTGTATAATTCTCAATTTCAAAAAATTGCCACTTAAGACTGGTTTTGTCGTCCAGGGTCACAAATGTACATTAATCACCCATATTGACATAAAATTGGGTCTTTTTTAACGTATTGTGACAAAACGTGAGAGTTTAGGGGACCGAAATATAACATTGTTGAAGTGACTTCTGTTTCATTTGGTTTAATGTCCCAGATAACTTGAATCACAGAATAATGATACCAATTTATGCATGGTTGTATTGCCAACTCCTCTTACAACATTCATGCTGATCTTCACCGAAATTCACTTGACACTATGCTGAAAAAAAAAAAAATGTTTTGTATGTTTTGTTTTTGATGTACCAATTTTATCCCTGGTAAATGTACTCAATTTGTCTGGCGGGTGTGGCAAAAGGTAGATTTTGGACCTTGGGTACTTTATGTATTACTCAAAGTTAATAATTATTAATAACGGAACATGCCTGTACAAACACATACATGCTAACATGAAGGACAGTGCAAGTGTGGTAACACTGGAAAATTTGTAATTACTTCCACTTGCAAGACTTTAACCTCCAAGATCCAAAAAGAGGAAGAGGCCAGTTTCTACTCTCAATGTCAAACCAAAATATTCATCAATTTCTGCAGCTGAACCAGATATTCATTTTCACTTCTTCTCTCTAGGGGGAAGTCCTACTTCTGGTGGGAATTTTCTATGTAAGTAATAATGTACAAAATAATGCCACAAAATAAACCCCATCAGGGAGTCAGGACAGGTCTTCAGCCGCTCTGTGGGGATTTATTTTGTGTTAATAACCATACATTATATCCTGCTTATCACAGAGACAATGGACAAACAAATCAAAATAAATAAAGAATTATTCTACTTTAAAATGATTTTATCTTGCTTGTAGATTAAATTAACATATAAGACAAGCATTGCACAGTGTTAACTTAATATTTAATATCGTATTTAATATTTATATATTTTACTTCCAAATCATTGTGTCCTTTCCTTTGTCTTCTTAAAACTATTAGTCGGAGCTAATAGCCTTGTGGGCAGTGCGCTGACATACAGCACTGTTGGCTAGTGCTCCTGGTGTATGTTCACAGTGTGTGTATGCGTGTGTGTGTGCGTGTGCGTGTGTGTGTGTGTGTGTGTGTGTGTGTGTGTGTGTGTGTGTGTGTGTGTGTGTGTGTGTGTGTGTGTGTGTGTGTGTGTGTGTGTGTGTGTGTGTGTGTGCACTTGGATGGGTTATATGCAGAGCACAAACTACAAGTATGGGACACCATACTTGGCCACACATCAGGTTCTTTCATTATTTTTCCTTTATATATATATATATATATATATATATATATATATATATATATATATACATTAAAATGATTTACTGAAGTCCAAGTTTTCAAAGGGGAATATCTACTACTGGCGGCTGCCATATTTAGTCATAATTTGGCACCAGCCTGATGTGAAAAAGAAAAGGCAACCCAATTTTCACAAGATAACACATTGGCTGTTTCATGAGACTATTGTGTATCTGTACAAATCCAATATGAGAGTGTGTTAGTGTGTTAGCAAGCACAGCTGTAGAATGTCAAACGTAGTTTAGCACTCATCACACACACACACACACACACACACACACACACACACACACACACACACACACACACACACACACACACACACAGTCTGGCATTTGTGGTTTATGGGGACTTTCCATAGGCGTAATGGTTTTTATACTCTATTGCCCTACACCTAACCCTACCCCCTTACAGGAAACTACTGGCAATTTTTGAATTTCATAAGACTCCGTTTTGTATGTTTTTTAAGCCTTTTGTTTTACAGGGACACGGGAAGTGTCCTCATAAACCATGTTTATGTTGTAGTACCCATGTTATTATACACATTTGTGTCCTCATAAACCATATATACCAGTACACACACACACACTGTGTTAATTAACCATGGTTTATTGTCGCATTGATTATGATTTGTATAACTACATTTTACTAAAAATACCATGTTAGTGTAGCAAAACCATGGTTAATTTGTGGTTACTATAGTATAAACTACAGTAACCATGTTTTTTGGTTTTATTTATAGTAAAACCAAAGTTAAGTTTTCGTAAGGGAGTGGTACATTTTTAGTATTGTACAAACTGAACGATGTACAAACTGATTTCTTCATGGGGACAAGAAAGTAAATTAAACAAATGTCCCTGCAAGGTCAAAAATGACTGGTATTACTATCCTTGTGGGGACATTTGGTCCCCACACAGAGAATACCAGTACACACACACACACACACACACACACACACACACACACACACACACACACACACAATCAATCAATCAAAACTCATTGGTGACTGACAAAGTATTCCAGAGAACAGTGATATAAATCTCAATGTCACCTTTTTAGTTTAATTAAAGAAGAAGAAGAATATTATTAAAAGAGAAAAGGGAAAAAAGTAATTACAGAGAAGCAGAAAGTAATGTCTTTTTAATCAGTTTCTCCATTGAATCAGTGAATCTTTGTGGCTATTGTGAGGTTATATGCAATATCGGGTATCATAGTGTCACACAAGTTTAAGGAACAAGGACACAATAGTTTCGTTCTATACAATATTTGGTAACACTTTAGAATAGGAAACACTTATTCACTATTAACTACGACTTTTCCCTCAATAAATTACTAATTTGCTGTTTATTAATAGTTAGTGCGATAGTTGTTAAGTTTAGATGTTGGGTAGGATTAGGGATGTAGAATAATGTCATGTAGAATAAGGCATTAATATGTGCTTAATTACTACTAATAAATGGCTAATATTCTAGTAATATGCAAGCTAATAAGCAAGTAGTTAAGAGACCCTAAAATAAAGTGTTACCCAATATTTAGTATTTTTCAGATTACAATTATGATTTACATTGCTCACGGTCGATGCAACTTTTCATTCATTACTTGTCGTTGTATATTTTGCAACAAATAACACATTTCGCTGCATGAAGGACTGCAATAGCACAACAGAAACAACAGTTTCTTCTGCATCATAAGAACTACAATGAAGCATTTATTCTTGTCACTTATGATGCAGCTCGTATCATGAACATCATCCAGTGAGGGCTGGGTGTCTTTTACTCTTTCACACAGAGATGAGGGAATCCCACGGTGTCTGTCATCCCTGCAGACTCCTGCAGTCTCCTCCTGTCTCTCATTTGTTGATCTGCACTGCAGTGCCAGGCTTCCCCAGCTCTCTCTCTCACACACGTGGCTATCATCTGCAGTATGTGCGGGTAATATCCTCCTCTCGGTGTGTCGTCTCAAGCAGTGCCATACTGCCCCTCACAGAGCGGAAAAGACACTGCATTGAAGCGCCAAGAACAGCTACAATATTACAGATTTCATCTTCAAATCAATATGAAGAAATAAGAATTCAGTTGTAAAAATAGTATTAATTTAGTTCATTAATTAGTTTAGCATTAATTTAGTAATTAGTATTAATTTAGCACCAGTTGAATAGTTTTGTGGAAACCGTTAAAAAAATAAAATAATGAACAAGGATGCATGCAATTTATCAAAAGCGATTATAAAGACTTTTGTAATGTTTCAGAATAATTCTATTTCAAATAAATGCTGCTCTCTTGAACTCTCTGTTCATCAAAGAATCATGGAAGAAAAAAATAAGCTCCTTCGGTTTCCTCAAAAATGTCAAGCTGTAAAAACTGTTCTCGGCATTAATAAAAACAAGAACTATTATTATTAACTAATAACTACACAACAAATCAGCATATTAGAATGATTTCTGAAGGATCATGTGACACTGAAGACTGCAGTAATGATGCTGGAAATTCAGCTTGGCTTCACAACTATAAATTACAGTTTTAAATATGTTAAAATAGAAAACAGTGCTTTTAAATTGTAATAATATTTCATAATATTATGGTTTTTATTGTATTTTATTTTATTTTTTTTAATCAAATAAATGCAACCTTGGTTATCAGAGGCCTATTGACTTGGTCGGCCTTGCTGGGAAAGCCCACAAAAACGTCATATCTGTTTATGCCGTGGGGGAAAACAAACAGTTCGAATTGAAAGTTGCTGTTAATCACAGTTTTTTCATGATTTAATAGGAGGGGGCAATTAATTTTTCACGTAGGGCCAAGTAGGTTTGGACAGCTTTTTTCCCTTAATAAATTAAATCATCATTTAAAAACTGCATTTTGTATTTACTTGCATTATCTTTGTGTAATATTAAAATTTGTTTGATGATCTGAATCTTTTAAGTGTGACAAATATGCAAAAAATTTAAAAATCAGGATATATATATATATATATATATATATATATATATATATATATATATATACACACACACACACACACACACTACCAGTCAAAAGAAGTAAGCAAATAAGCGTATTAGAATGATTTCTGAAGGATCATGTGACACTGAAGACTGGAGTAATGATGCTGAAAATTCAGCTTTGATCACAGAAATAAATTACATTTTAAAATATATTCAAATAGAAAGCAGTTATTTTAAATAGTAAAAAATATTTCACAATATTTCTGCTTTTGCGGTATTTTGGATCAATTAAGTGCAGGCTTGGTGAGCAGAAGAGTTACAGTTTTTGCATATTGCTTACACACTTTTTGCAGAATTTGGCTCATTATGTCAAAACTCTACACACAAGCCAATCAGACGTAGCACTTGGAGATTAACAACACATCTATGCCAAAATGAAACACTGCAATCAAAACTTAACACTCCTTTCTAAAAATGAAATTCTTGCAACAAAACCATATACACAAGCACGATTTGAATTACTCTTTCATATCACCAGCAACACACTGATGGGCTTTATATAAAACACTGCAGTCTTTGTGTTTCTATTTTTATTCTTCTGTAAATTCATTCTTCTGTAAAACTCAAAAGTAGAATTTCTGCAGTAATCAAACAAGAGTTTTTAGAGGAGATTCCGGTAAGAAACATTGTAAGAAAAGTGACACGAGTCATGAGATATAAATGAGAAAAAACATAAATACAACACCCTTCAGTCTTGCTACAATAGCCTATTTTTGCTGAATCATGAAATAATTCAGGAATATGGTTTTGCTTAAAAAAAAAGTATGAATAAAATATGTATTAAGCATTTATAACATGAGTTAAAAATGGCTCACTATTTGGCAGGTATTGCATTAAAATCACCCTTTTTATTCAAGCATTTATAACTGCTTATCAATTATTTAGTCATTCATGGACACCATTATAAACCCTTTATAAAGGGAACCTTAATGTAAACTGTTACCATAATCTCTAAACAACATCTTGAAGTGTTTCATTTCTTTTTTATATTGAGAGAGATTGTATTGATGCTTGCCATTTAATTATTTGACTTTATTGTGCAGCTCTGTTGTGTACTGCTCTGATACTATGCAACACTTTGAAATTTAAAGACATGGCCATTGTTGGCCAATAAAATGCTGTGTTAATAACAGTCAGCAGAGTTGCAAAAAACAGGTTGAAAAGAAAAGATGAACTGCAAAACAATTCAAGAAGGAAGGCAAAGAATTAAGTTTGAAACCACCAGGAAGCCTTTAGTCTCCAGTGCCACCATTTTCCAAAACTGCAGCTTACCTGGAGTCTCCAGAGTCTCAGAGAACAAGCTGTCTAATCTATCTGAATATAAGGCATATTCAGCCCCCAGTAATCACATATCGCCTATGATTATATACAATCTTAAGAGTAATTTTCTTAAGATTTATACGGTTTGGAATTGGTAAAATGTGCTTAGAAAAAATATATGATCAGAATATTGACTAATAATTATGCATGCACTGTATACTGTGTATTTCAAATTAACTGTTGTATCATATTATCATGACCTCCTTGATCAACAACGTGTTATAGCCATTGAATATAACTCTACACCATAATATAACAGGCCGAAATGTCTCTCACATCAAGTTTAACCAGTTAGGGACCACTAGTAGCATAATCATGTTTTAAGCAATTCCATAAATGTTCACCTGCTTTTCAATAAATATAGTTAAACTATAAAAGCTCACACTCTAAAATTGATCAGACATTTGGAAGGAACATATTTACATTCAATGTATACATTAACCAGCAAACATCATCATAAAATTTGAACAAAACAAGAAGAACTTTGGTTATTTGAGGAACGACTAAACCTCAGCCCCATCTTAACTTTTCAGAAAGAATGATTCAAACAATGTGGCAACATTGTTCAGATCCTTTATAATTAAAAACAGAAATCACATTTCTCATGCATATTACACAACCTTTATGGAAAACGAGCAAAACAATTCAAAAAAATATTCCAGAAATATTATTTTAAGTCACCAACTGAAATGTTTAAAGCCGAACATATTTTCTTAGGAATATTGTTTAAACTGAACATTAATTTCAATGTCTTTTTTCCTGTCTAATTCTAGCATGCGCGTCTTACAAGATGGAAAGTTTTAGAGTGACACAAATCAATCATGCAAATCAGCCAATTCAAAAGATTAAAGATGGTCTGATGAAATACTTCCTTGAACTGCAACATAAGCATATTCGTTTTTTAAACAAGTAACAGAACTGAAAGGAATCATAGAACAGGAATGACACTTTTAATCCTTTTGCATGATTTAAATAAACTTGAATTGTCTTTGCTATTGATAAAGTAAAATAAGATTAAAGTAGTCTATGGCAATTCATGCAAATGATCAATTTGTTGAATCACTTATTTTTGGTGCTCGTAAATAAACAAACAAATGCAACATAACAGCTATGACTTTATGAAACATTAAGAAACCCACAACCAGTGTGGCATCAGAATGCATTTGGACAGGCTCAAAATGCTACACGTTTTAGCAAAAATATACTAAAAGAGGGTCAGGACACTCATCAGAGGAACAAATAACAGCATCAGAGAACCACACCTATAAGAAGTCTCAGATACCTTCACTTGCTCTGGGGCCCAATTATCTGTAAACAGGGAATATAATGCAATTAAATGTAATGTATTCACGGCAGAAATAATTATAAACCTTTAATTAGTGACTAAAATGAATGAAATATTCACCTGTTCCCTTTAGACCACATCAGAGGACCCATGGATATGGAAGCACTGTCATGGAAGTCCAGAGACCTGCTCTCTCTCCGCTGGTGTTCAGAGTTACAGTCCTAAAAGAGAAAAATGAAAATCCAGCAGTGTGAATCCCTGATAAATATCACTGAACAAACATGAAAGAAAGGAGTAAATAAAATCTTCAGAACAGCTTAGCCTTGACATTAACACCAACCCTACTTAACTAGGGTTTATAAACAGCAGGGGCCGCATTCACAAAACATTCGTAAGAAGAAATGTCTTCTTAACTGCCATTTTCTTCTTATTTTTAAACTTAAGAAAAAAGTTAAGAATATTTTTTATTCTCAAAAATTCTTCTTAAGAATATTCTTATCTTTTTCCATAAGATTGTTCTTAACAAAAAATGTAAGAAATCAAATTCTTGAAAATAATCTTCTTAAAGGGGTCATATAATGCTACATGCACTTTTACAAGTTTTTTTTAACTGAAATGTGTGTTGGCAGTGTGTGTACACAACCACCCTATAATGACAAAAAATCCACTCAGTGTTTTTTTTTTTTTTAATTTCTTTAAATCTACTAAAATCTTTATCCCTTTCACAAATCGAGCCGATCTCTGTGTGACGTCACACGGACGAAGGCCGCTCCACCGATAGTTTGATTGACAGCAGCGTTTTACCACAGACACCACTGGTGTCTTACCTGAGTGAGCGGTCATCAGTTGTTTGCAATGAAGGGAATGCGGCCTCAATCTACCAAAATGCGTCTATATTCGTGCAAATCCTTCGTGATCCAGCTTCACCTCCAGAAAAAGTGAGTACAAGGTTTTTTCAAATAAATCTTTGCAAATCACCTTTGCTAATAAGCAAGTTTCAAGATGAATGTGGCTAAAGTAAACAGTCCCTCAGAGAGCGGCTCGGAAATTTTAACCAAACTATGTTACAGACATTTCATTAAGACTCTAAAGAATAATATCAACTTGTGGAAAATGGGCATTATATGACCCCTTTAAAAATAATCGGGTAACTTCTTAAATTTAGGACAGCCCTTGTCTTAAATCCCAAACAGTAAGAATTATTTAATAAATGTATTGGGTTATTTCAAATTACTTTTTATATGTAAGCATTACAACAACATTAGCTATATATAATACATAGTAGGACTATTAATAGGGATGTGCACGAGTTTTCTGAAGTGACAGCGATGACTGACAATGTAAACGATGATTGTCGTGATTAACCTACTTTTTGCTGACTTCAAAACTCAGTAGCAACTCTACAAAAATGAGTCAGATAGGGAGCTTTTTATTGGATGCTTTTATTTTAGCTTATAAATACAACATAATTTTTTGGCGGTATGCAGCGCATATGAATGCGCCGATACACAGGACACGTTTGCTGTAGTAGCGCAGACACACATACCAGAAGCATTCACTCGGATGACAGCGCAAAAACGCAGCACAAAAATGAATGAAACAGATCGCTGCAGCTTGAGACAGGCTGTTCAAAAACATGCCGCATTAAAAACGTGAAGCTGAGCGCCAGCCAAAGTCGTGACAAAAAGAGTGTGCGTACTTATTATGATTATTGGGGTAATCTGCAGGAAGCGCAAAAAGACAATAAAGTGTGAGTTTATCAGTGCGTCAGAAAAAGAATGCATTATATTTATATTATTTTGCATTATATTTATATTATATAATATATTTATATTATTTTGCCGTCATTATTTTGTTATAAGGAGTTAAAAAAATGGCTCTTATCAACCTTAATTTACATTCTATGACATTATTTTATCAGTCAAAGTTTGGGGACAAAAGAGCAACAATATGCAAGCGCTATGAAAAGTCTTGGTTAGCCTAACACAGTACACGTAGCAAGGTTTTTTTGTTTTGTTTTGTTTTTTAAGAAAACAAGTAAATAGAATAGAAAAAAAGAAATAAAGCTAGTGTTAGAGGGTCAGATAGATACAAAGAAGACAGATAGATAAAATAAAATTAGAATAGAGAGTGCTAGAGTTAGAGGATCAAATAAAGATGGAAGAGATGTGTTTTTAGCCATTTCTTGAAGATGGCTACGGACTCAGCTCCTCGGATTGAGTTGGGCAGGTCATTCCACCAGGAGGGAACAGTTAATTTTGTGCCTCTTTGGGATGGTACAATAATGCGTTGTTCACTTGCAGAACGCAAGCTTCGAGAGGGCACATAGGTCTGAAGTAATGAATTTAGGGGTGCAGAGCAAGTGGTGGTTTTGTAGGCAAATATTAATGCCTTAAATTTGAAAGCGAGCAGCTATTGGTAGCCGGTGCA
Source organism: Acrossocheilus fasciatus (assembly GCA_036784905.1). Taxonomy (NCBI): domain Eukaryota; kingdom Metazoa; phylum Chordata; class Actinopteri; order Cypriniformes; family Cyprinidae; genus Acrossocheilus; species Acrossocheilus fasciatus. Next base: position 30,180,239 of record CM071959.1, on the reverse strand, counting down.
AATTGATGAACAGAGGTGTGGCGTGCGTTCTTTTCGGCTCATTAAAGAGTTTGATGGAACTGGCTGGAAGACCTGTCAAGAGAGCACTGCAATAGTCCAGTCTGGACAGAACAAGAGCTTGAACAAGGAGTTGTGTTGCATGTTCCGAAAGAAAGGGCCTGATCTTCCTAATGTTGTATAAAGCAAATCTGCAGGACCGGGCAGTTTTAGCAATGTTGTCTGAGAAATACAATTCCCTTTCAGTCGGTCACTCCGAGTCACGTCGGGTGACCGACGAATTGGGATCTCGCTTAGAGAGACCAATCCACTTTGAGTGTAACTAAATGAGCCAATGCACACTGGCATGCGATTATTGCATCCAGCTGCCGGTGATCACAGCGTGAGTATAAGTAGGCAGCAGGTGCAGCGCATATTCAGCTTTTTGCTTCGGAGCCAAGTGGTTACATCATTCTGCTCCTGACTTCTGCTGACGAGTGAATTCAATGAGATGAGCACGCTCTTTGGAAGACTCTCATGCTGGTGGTACAGTGCTACAGCTGAACTGGTGGTGAACTGCTTGAATACATTCAAAAGCAGGATGGCGGTCCCACTGAAACATTTTCAGAGGCTCCTGGAGCATATGGCAGCTGCAGCAGCAGTCACACTGCTGGGGCTGCTTCATATGAGACTGCTTCAACACTGGCTCCATGGCCGAGCCCCAAGGTGGATGTGGCAACATGGCACTCACCGGGTCCGAGTCACATCGGCCTGCCGCCAAACCTTCACCCAGTGGTCAGACCTCTCGTTTCTCTGGGCAGGAGTGCCCCTAGGACAGGTCTCCGGGCATGCTGTGGTTTACACGGATGCCTCCACCACGTTTGACAGGCTTGCAGTATTGGGGGTTTTGACGGGCCCCCAACTGCACTGGTGCCCGCCACCTTCTCCTCTGGAGCCAGAAGCATCTAAGGTCTCTTCGTGCCATTCACATTCCAAGCTTGCTCAACCAGGCAGCCGACGAGCTGTCACGAGCTGCGCTCCCCGGAGAGTGGAGACTCCATCCCCAGACGGTCCAGCTGATTTGGAGACGTTTCGGACTCACTCAGGTAGACCTGTTTGCTTCTCTAGAGACCTCTCATTACCAGTTGTTTTACTCCCTGACCGAGGGAACACTCGGCATGGATGCAGTGGCACACCGCTGGCCGCGAGGCCTAGCTTTGCTTGTCCCGTCTGAGATGCTACGTTGACAGGACGCAAAGCTTCAAGACCTCAGACCAGCTCTTTGTTTGTCACGGAGTGTCGTCTCTAAGCAGAGGATGGCCCACTGGATAGTGGACACCATCACCCTGGCTTATCAGGCACAGGGTGTGCCCTGCCCGTTCAGGTTGAGAGCTCACTCTACTAGAAGTGTTGCATCCTCCTGGGCGCTGGCTCGCAGCACCTCGCTGGCAGATATTTGTAGATCTGCGGGCTGGGTGACCCCTAACATGTTCGCTAGATTCTATAGCCTCCGTGTGGAACAGGTTTCCTCCTGTGTACTCACCTCAAACGAGTAGAAGCACTGAGAGGCTCCAGTTTCGGGTCGGCTTGCTAAAACTGCTCCAGAGAGTCCGTACAGTAGACCCTGTCGAGCTCCTCTGTCCCCTCAGTAGCCAGACGTGGAGGAGTGTCTGGCACCAGGCCCTCACTCGATGAATCCATGAGAACCGGTAGAGGGCTGGGTTCCATATGTAGAGACCTAATTGGATCCCATGTGTGTAAGTCCACGGTATAGCCTCAGAGCCCGTGTTTCCCTGGCAGACTTCTTGCCATTGCCCAAGAGGCTACAATCACCTCTAATCTTCCATATTCACCTAAACGGTTGTTACATGTGTAAGTGCTTCTGAACCTTCTTCGGATAGGATGGGCTTCCGCAGCGTTCCTGTTCCAAGTGGAACGTGTGCGTTTTCCCAGTGTTATCCAGTCTTACTGAGTGGGTAGTGCCATAGCAACAGTAACTGGTCTTCTTGTGGTGAGCCCTGACCTACGGCAAAAAGTAGGGGCGCAGGACGCTTCCACAGGACACTGGAAGGGGCAGTATCCATGGCCCTTTGGTAGGGATCCCAATTCGTCGGTCACTCAACGTGACCTGGAGTAACCGACTGAAACGGAACATCTCGGATACGTATGTAACCCTCGTTCCCTGAAGGAGGGAACAGAGACGTCACATCACGTACCGTCGCCACGGCTGCTGTACCACTGCTGAGCGGCCGGGTCACCGGCTCAGCTCCTCAGCGAAAACCTGAATATGCGCTGCACCTGCTGCCTACTTATACTCCCGCTGTGATCAGCAGCAGCTGGATCCAATAATCGCAATAATGTGCATTGGCTCGTTTATTTACACTCTAAGTGGATTGGTCTCTCTAAACGAGATCCCAATTCGTCAGTCACCCGACGTGACATCTCCGTTCCCTCCTTCAGGGAACGAGGGTTACATATGTAACCAAGACGTTCACTTGTTGAAACCACCAGCAGTTCTGTCTTAGCCAGGTTGAGTTGAAGGCGATGGTCCTTCATCCAGCAAGAAATGTCTGTTAGACATGCTGAGATGCGAGTAGCTATCATCGGATTATCAGGATGGAATGAGAGGTAGAGCTGAGTCTCATCAGCATAGCAGTGATATGAAAATCCATATTTCTGAATGACAGAACCTAGTGATGCCATGTAGACAGAGAAGAGAAGTGGTCCAAGAACTGAGCCCTGAGGCACCCCAATAGCTAGATACAAGTTATCCAAGATAACTTGAAGGACCTATTTGAGAGGTAAGACTCAAACCACTGGAGTGCGGTTCCTGAGATGCCCTTTCCCAATAGGGTTGACAGGAGGATCCAGCAAGATAAGTAATGAAGACTTGGAAGCCGCTCTTGCAAGTCTTAGGGCTTCATCAACTGAGAGCAAGGCTGTTTCAGTCGAGTTTCCACTTCTGAAGCCAGATTGGTTGCTGTCCAAGAGGTTGTTCTGTGTGAGAAAGGCAGAGACTTGGTTGAACACAACTCGTTCAGTTGTTTTGCAATGAAAGGTAGAAGGGAAACCGGTCTGTAGTTCCCTAAATGAGTTGGGTTAAAGGGGGGTTTCTTGTGGGGTTATACGAGCCTGTTTAAATGCTGAGGGAAAAACTACAGTGTGAAGGGATGTGTTAATGATGTGAGTGAGTGTAGGTACAACTGCAAGTGAAATGGCTTGAAGGAGATGAGATGGAATAGGATCCATCGGACAAGTAGTAGGATGACTGGAAAGGGTGAGTTTAGAGGCTTCTGCCCCAGAGAATGGAGAGAAGGATGTGAGTGAATGTATGTTTGTTGGTAAGATGTGTTTGACAGTTTGTGGTATGGAGAATTGTGCTGTGAGGTTTGTAATTTTATTAATGAAGAATGTTGCAAAGTCGTCAGCTGTTAGAGTTGATGAAGGAGGGGGAGGACAAAGGAGGGAGGAAAATGTTTTAAAGAGTATTAGAGAGTTAGGTGAATTGTTAATTTTGTCGTGATGGTATGTCCTTTTAGCAGTGGAGACACTAGCAAAGAAGTCAGAGAGGAGTGATCGATATTAATTAAGGTCAGTAGGATTTTGTGATTTGTGTCATACCCTTTCTGCAGCCCTGAGCTTAGAACGATGTTCGCAGAGAACATCAGATAGCCAAGGGGTAGAAGGGGAGGTATGGGCTGCCTAGCAGATAAGGGGCAGAAAGTGTCTAAACAAGACGTCAGAGTGGAACAGAAAGTGTCAGTAGCACTGTTAGCATCAAGAGATGATAACCGTTTAGGGGAGGAAGCGAAGATGAAACCATCGCAGATAGGTACGTCGGTTACGTCGATAAGTGACACGTGGAGGGGTGTGTGTTGTGTCAGGAATCATGTTGAGGTTAAGAGTAAGTAGGAAGTGATCCGAGGTGTGCAGTGGAGTAACCAGCACATGATCAGTGGAGCAGTGTCATGTGTAAATAAGGTCCAGTTGGTTGCCTGATTTGTGAGTAGCCGTAGTTAACACTCTTGAGATCAAAAGAAGTAAGAAGAGTGTGGAAGCCTGCAGCCTGAAGTTTATCTAGGTGGATGTTAAAGTCTCCAAGAATAACTAGGGGAGTACCATCCTCAGGAAAGGTTGAGAGCAACACAAAGTTATCTAGTGGTCCTGGAGGTCAATAAACAACTACAAAATGGATTTTAAGAGGGTAGGTAATAGTAACCGAATGTGATTCAAAGGAACTGCTGATACCCAGAGATGGTAAAGGAATAAATTTCCAATTATTAGAGATGAGCAGACCAGTACCTCCACCACTTCCAGTCAAACAGGGGGTGTGGGAAAAGGAGAAATTATTGGAGAGTGCTGCAGGTGTAGCATTGTCCCCTGGTTTGATCCAGGTCTCTGTCAGGGCCACGAGGTTTAGCCTTGAATGAGTAATAATGGAAGTAATGAAATCAGATTTGTTGACAGCAGACTGACAATTCCAGAGACCAATAGAAAAAGAAAGTAGTGTATTAGTAGAAAGTGCGCAGGTTGTTAGGATCGCACATTTTACTACAGAAACAGAGACTTTTACTATATATACAGAGACAGACAAACAGATGGACAGAGACACTGACTAATATAATTGATACATTTCATTGTTGTTCAACACACTGAAAAATTATTTCACAACTACAGTACTAAAGCTACTTTCTAAAATGTAACATTACTGTTGTATAAAAGAGATATTATAATCTCACCGTTGAGCAGCGATTCTTTGACAGAAGGCAAAGGTGAACAGCACAGTGCAGGTAAAGCTTAGTGGAGTTTGCAGTGAAAATAAACATCCCGAAGGAGAAATGGCTGGATGTCGAGACACCATTCTGCAGCAACTGCACTGTGTCGTCATTTGGATTGGGACACCTGAGAATATCAATTATGACAAATTCTTTCATTTGAAACATTCAATACAAAAATGATTTCCTGTTCACCACATATTTGCATTGCATGAACCAAAATATTTAATTTTTGCATTAGTTCTGAAAGACAACGTATCTCGTGCAATCCTAAAAGTGATATGGCTTGTTTTGTCTGTGTGCAAATCAAAATGCTTTTAAAAATGTTACAGTGAGTTAAGCAAAAAGCATTGATTTACTCTCTAATGATGAGATACCAGCGGAGACTGTAATCAGGATCATTCACAGGTGTAGCCCAACACATCTCCATAACTGAGGCAAACTGGCGGCTGTCAACCCCCTCAACACGAACTTCCACATTCATCTTCTGGTCGAGCTCTGCATCCATTCTACCAGTGAAGGGCCGGGTAAACTCATCATCCTCATATGGAATCATCCGAATCTGATATCTCCCTTCACCAGAGGGGAGGGTCTTGTGCACAACGCTGTTGAAATGTTCAAGATGCATCATTTTCATACTGCTAATTTTTAAACTGCTTAACTGTTGTTATTTCTTGTTAATTCTGTTGTTAATTGTTCTTAATTGTTGCTTAAAAGATTTCCACCTCTCCAGTGGGTTGATTTCCACATTCATGGAAAGTGTTTGTGTTTGAGGATAAACACAGCTGAAAGGAAGCTTAAGGATTTTCTTTCTGCTGATGAGACCTTCTGACCTCGGTGTGCCCAGAATAAAGTTACTATAGATGAAGTGGGTGCCATTGGCCTGTGGACAACAGATATATTATTTGAACATGTCAATCATCTTATTTCACTCACTAGTTCACAGATTTTCAACTAGCTTTATATTGTGGTTGGTAGCACATGTACAAAAACAGTGTCTAAAATGCTACCTGTACTACTTTTTTCTGTGTTTTTTTTTTTTTTTTTTTTTTTTGATCAGCAAAAGCATCATCTGACAGCTCCAGGGCTTTTATTTAACTTTAGTATTTTTGTATCCCTGCCCTTAGACCAGAGAGGAGATTTGAAATAATGTTAGAAGGGCACGTCCCTTAAGAGAGGACTTGATTTTGATTGATTTTTTAAATAAGAAAAGGGCAGGGGGGCTTTCAGGGGCCTCTAGTTAGACAAAAAAAAGCCTTCCAACTGCATAGACAGGCAAGTTTCCTTATTTGTATCACACAATATATCTAAATCACTGGATATGACTTAAGTCTCTTGTGAGTAGTGGTCAACAGATATATCACAAAGGCCGATATTTATGCCTTTAATTTTCACAAGTCTTTGAATATCTACAAATGTTTTATTTCACTAACCTTGCAAACGTAGTGATTAGCGTGATACTGATATGGACTTTATATTGGCCATTGGCCTCTCTGATCTCAAAATTATCGGCATTGGCCATAAAAAAAAAAAAAAATCCATTATCCATTTACCTCTATTTGTGAATGAAAATGATATCAAAAGCTGTCAAAAGCACTTTAGATATAAAACTTGCAAGAGCAGTATTTTTGAATCAACATTAGAAATTGCAAAGGCAAAATTGTCTAAAAAATGTTTCCAAACATTCAGTAACAAGTTGACATGCATTTTGTTAGCATACATGTACTGTAATATATCCTACCACAAGATTTGTACCACAGATGTGTTCATCATTATCAAAATGGAATTCCACTCTGCCTTTCTGGACCATTCCTTTGCAGCTGGGATCATTGAGGTGTAAGACGTCAGCTGGAAAACCAGCCTCAAAGAGCTGACAGCGAGACACAGACAAGGAGCCAGAGCTGCTTTCACAGGTTTCTGAAAAATCTGAGAGAGAGAAAAAAACCCAGTGAAGATATTGTCACAATTAATAATGACTGTAATACAATCAAATTAATTTTTGTTGTTGTTTCACCAAAAGAATCTGGTCTGGTCCGATTCTCGTTACACAAACAGCCATAGACACCATTTTTCTCTCCACACCATTCATCGTCTGTGCAGTTGAGTTCAGCACAGGGGTCTGAAGGAAGGAGAACCAAAGAATGAATTAAATAATAATAAATAAAACAAAATAGGGGCATAAACTAAATTTGTCCTGAATTATGTACAAATGGGTTCAATCATAGACTCAGAACAATGTCAATACATGTGCATAAATGAATGGCAAACACATCTGCCAATGTGTGATTCTTACTGATCTTTTAATAATTTAATATTCCCTTGTGTCATAAATGGTCCTGTATACTGGTACTTTACCAGTGATTGATGTCTCATTAAGGCTTGCGAGCTCTGATTTAAAAAAAAAAAACAAGAAACATTTCAGTTAATGGCATTCATTTTCAAAATTACTTATACTAAATAAATACTTACTTCAATAATACTTAATAAGTTAATGAACAAATTGTATGTGATTATATCTATCTACCTGTACAGTAAGTTGAGAAAAATAGTGTCTTGACAAACTCATAAACATAGTAATTTCCAGGACAGGCTTTGACTCGTATAGGGTGGGATGTGTAATCACAGTAGTTACTCCATCCGGAGCCACAGACCTGACGGGTGACCACTCCATCTTCCAGCAGTGGATGATGGCCACTGAGCCACAGTGGCTCATAAGTGCTACACATGCCAGCATTAACACTTGATTCTGGCATCTTAGCATTTTGACCATTGTAGAAAAGCCTGTACCAGCCATTCCACTCCAGATTATAAATTATGACATAGTTGTTAATGTCCTGAACAGAGCTATTGGTAGCTCTCCAAGGCTCATCCAGACTGGTATAGTTGTGGCAGGGGTCGACACTTAGGGTGGGATATGATACTATTACAAAAAAGAAGAGAGAGAGAGAAAGAGAGTATTACATACTGCAGATTAAATGGATTCAAGGTAATAATATGAAAACCTCAGCATTTCAGATATAATGAGGAATAAATGTACAATACCTGCACAATATACAGGAGCTGGAATTGAAAGAGTTGGTCTGGTAAATTTGTAGACATAATAATTTCCAGGGCAAGCTTTGACTTGGATTGGTTCAGATCTGTAGCAACTGCACTTATCATAGCGAGAGCCATAAATTTCACGCGTAACAACACCATCTTCTAGCCGAGGATGAGAGTCACCAAGATGTAGAGAACTATAACTTCCACATGACATGTAATCAAAACACCACTCGGCCATCTGAGCACTTGATCCATTAATAAAGAGTCGATACCAGCCATCCCACTCTACACGACTGTCATCACGTTCATACTTGGATACACGCACAGGCCAATAGACTATTCTTCTCCAGTAGTTGTCGAGTATGCTGTAGTTATTGCACGGGTCATAATCTGTGTTATTGAGATTAAAACAAGCCAGTTATATTTCAATGAGCAACTTCACAAGTGTAAATCTGAACCGGTCATACACAGTAACAATCATAAGATTGAGATTCTAAAATCTGTGCTAAAAGTTCATGCATAAAAGGGGCCATTCTATACTGTTATTTTATTTATTTATTTATTTTTGAGCTACAGGGATTTGTGATTACCTTTAATAACATAAATATAAAACTTACTTAAGGTGATGCTGGATCCAGTGATATTATCTGAACTTACAGAGGAAACCACCTGTGAAATGGTGTTGACGTCTTATTTAAAAAAAAAAAAAAAAATTAAATAAGACATTTTAGTTAAAATCAAAACAAAAGGGAAATTAAGACAAGATTGAAATCATTTCAAAGGTTTTGGAAAATTTTGTTAAAAAGTGGTAAAACTCTGCACCTGTGCAGTATCCTGAACACTCAAATTGTGGATTCACAAGTTCATAGACGTAGTAATTGGCTGGACACGCTTTCACTCTGATGGGGTTTGTCTTGTATTCACAGCAGCTGCCCTGATAAGTCCCTGCACAGACCGCTCTGATCACCACTCCATCCTCTATCTGAGGGTGAGGACCATTGAGCCACAGTTTATAGTCTGTGTTACAGCTTAATGAACTAACACAGGTCTCTGACATCTGGATGTTCATTCCATAGTAGAAAAGTCGGTACCAGCCATTCCAGGAGAAAGAGTCGTCACAAATGTGATCTCCACTTTCATTGTTGGCTCTCCAGGGTCGATCCAGAGACTCATAGTCGTAGCAGGGATCACTGCTGATGCTGCTGAAAGCAACTGTCATGAACAAAATAAAAATGCTATATTTCAGTAAAAACTTTTGCATTAAAAAGAAATAATGATATCTTGTGACCTACTTGGTCTCATGTCATAAACGTACCTGAGTGCACTTTTTAGCGAGACGCGAAATACGTACCAATAAGTACATATTACTGCAGTTTCCAAAAGAAATGAACGCTAGGGGCAGTAAAACGCAGACACCTTTTATTCCTTTTCACACAACTTTACAGAGTTTCGATTAATAAAGCGTAATTTTCGCACAATTACTTGAAGAATATCATGTTATGACTTCAAAACAATATGCTGGGAGATTTGAAAACTGATGCTTTTGAACGTTTGTCACACAAAAAGTGCACAGAGGTACGTATTTGTATGAGACCAGGTTGGCTGTGACATGCCTTCAAACACCTTTTCTGCAACAACATATATAATGTCATTAAAGTTGAATTTTTAAATCTTAAGACACTATTTTAAACAATTAATAAAAAAAGTTCATTTTTAACATTTTTTAATACTTTCTCCTACGGTTACGCCCATAGGGACGTATATTTATATATTTTTATTATACTGTATATTATTATTATTCTTGAATTTGTTCCACTGTTGTTTACAAAGGTGTGGGCATGGTTGAATGCCCCGTGTTTGTTTTTGCGCTCTCTGATTGTACAGTGCATCACAGATCACATATGACCTGATATGATTGTATAACATAATATAACATAACTGTGTAATAAACGTATTGGCTTGAAATTAATGGAGCTATCAAATGTGTGTAAATCAAGTCTTTGCTCATAATAGGCAGAAGGGGCAATATTATTAGTCTAAAACTGGAAAGTGGCCGTGTCAAACAGGGCAGAGGACTGTGAATTTACAAGATTTGTCAGGCCAAGCGAGGCTTCGGATGTCATCAGTGACGTCATTTGTTGTATATTTATTTTATTTTATTTAAGGTTAGTTAGAGCTTCTCAAAATAGTTAATGATCTGTTTTGTTTGTAATTTTAGGCCTTGCTCTCCCCTGAGCATTTGCACCCGTTTACAAAATGTTCTTTTCTGTCTTGTAAATAAAATTTATTTTTGTTTATATAAATTAAATCATTTAAATAATTAAGTAATTAATTTATTTAATTAATTAAATGAAATAAATAATTCATATAAATTGACATCTACTCCCCTGGACAGAGGATTGAAGTGTGTTCTCGCATTTCATTTCCTCGTTACTTTTTTTTTTCTCTTTGTTACTTCCCCTCCCGACCCCTAGACGCTTAGGGGAACATAACACCTACCAAATTTAACAGTCACATTTCAGAGGCAAAAGATAAGTCATTCCTAGGTTGAAAAAATGTCCTTCAGAACATTCACTGGTGTTTGTTTGAGGAGCCCAACATGAGAACTTCTGATTCAATATAATGTCATTATTTGGAGACTAGCTGTAAAAGTCAGTTTAACAAAGACCTGATTAATTTGTCTTATCAAGGTTGTAAGGGTGTTTTTGGAAACCTGTTTGAAACCAGTAAATATTGTATTGATTCTGTTTGGAATATAAATTAGGGATGCGCCGGGCCTGATACTGCGCTCTGTACTCATTAAAATGCTCCGATACCACACAGCGTGTGAACAGTGCTGTATCCAGACAAAGTAACACTGACAACAGAGAGAAGAATGGAGTTATTAGAGATTAAGGATGTCTATGAAGTACATGTATATAATTAATATAATGTTAAACGTTCAATATTCACGCCTGTACAGCTGATGTGCGCGAGCTGATAAGGAAAGCATGCTGAGAGGATTTTGTCGAGCGAATAGCCCTTTGTCACAGACAGCACTGGAAAGTTTGTAGTTCAGTCGGATATGTCAAAAGCAAGTAAGTAAATCAATGCACAAGTTACTTGGATGGTAAAAGTGTTACGCCTGCTTATTGCCCCCTCCTGGCTCTGCTATGTAGTGCAAATGCTGGCTGGACAACAGGTGAAAGTAATTATTATTCAACCCTTGGGGAGTATGGGAGCGGATAAAAGACTGGTGTGCCTTTTTTTTCATTTCCCTTCATACATTAATACCCATGCGTGCATTACCCCCCCCCCCCCCCCCTCCCCCCTTAGACATATATTTGTTTTGATTATTTAATAATTCCTTATTTTGTAAATAAATTGGTTTATTGTGTGACATTTTGTGGTTTGCCTCTTTTGTGTTGCAACTTACGAGCCAGCCGTCCAGGATTTTGAGTGTTTGTTTGGGGGATATATTTCTCTCTTTCTCTTCCGGATTTCCTCTGAGGATTGGCTTTCACTCCGGTTAATTAGAGTGTTTCAGAGTGTGGCCTTCCATTGGAAAACTGTTAGTTGTTTTGTTGATTTTCTTTTGTATTTTATTTGGGGTTTTAGAAGGAAATCCCGGATGGGGGTACGCTTCTCGTGCAGCTGAACTTATTTGGAGAACGGCTGTAACGAAGTCGCCTCGAGCCCGGCAGTCCTTTGAAGACTAGAGAGGCTAGTTTAATGATAATTAGGTATATCGGAGTATATGGAAATCCTGCTGAGTACTTTCTCTCTCTCTCTCTCTCTCTCTCTCTCTCTCTCTCTCTCTCTCTCTTTACCCAGGGTTTTTTCTTTGGTCACACTTTATATTAGGTGGCCTTAACTTAACAGGATGTACTTACATCAAAAAATAAGTACAATGTGCTTACTGTGGTCATATTGTATTGCAAAACACTTCTGCTGCTATTGAGGGGGGATACGGGTAAGGTTAGGGACAGGTTTGGTGGTCTGGGTAGGTTTAAGGGTGGGTTAAGGTGTAAGGGATGGTCAACAGTGTAATTATAAATGTAATTACAGAAATTAATTACAGATGTAATTACACATAGGTATTTTTTTTAAAATATAAGTACAATGTAAAAACATGTATGTACATAAGTGTATTGTACCAAATAATTAATTTCAATGTAAGTACATAGTAGTTAAGGCCACCTAATATAAAGTGGGACCTTTTCTTCTTTCGATAACTTTGATAAAGAGTGCTGTTTTGCAAACAGACCCTAGAACTGTACCTGCACAGTATGAAGGCCTGTCGATTGACACGTCTGGCTTGACAAGTTTGTAGACGTAATAATCTCCTGGACAGGCTTTTACTTGGATGGATGTGGATTTGTAGTTGCCACACTGGTACCTATATGTTCCCACAACTTCACGGGTCACCACTCCATCCTCAAGTGTTGGATGAGAGCCGTTGAGGTACAGTCCAGTGTAACCACCACATCCAACAGTCACACACCACTCAGACATCTGGGCACTTTCTCCATTCAAATACAGCCGATACCAGCCGATCCATTCAACAAGGGTGTCATCATGTAGATAGTACTTATTTGGGTTTTGTCGTATGTCTCTCCAATAGTCATCGAGAGTGTTATAATTATAGCATGGATCAGAGCTGGAGTTTGTAGGTTCTATGAAAATAGAGTGAAGACAATCACATTAAACAAATTCTCTCTTTCTCTACCTATTGTTAAAGATCAGTGGCATCAGAGGCTACATAAACTAAAGGCCAGGACACACCAAGCCAACGGTCGGCAGTCGGCGAGCATCTGTTGGGCTAGTTGTTTGATGTGGTCCAGATGTCAGCGGAAGTTTGCCTGATTCAGCATGTTGAATAGGTGTCGGGGCCATCTTGGCCGTCGGCGAGAGTGAAAACTCTGATTGGATGTTCATTTTAGCGAACAAGTCCGTGCACGAGAATTAAAGCAAAAGTGATGAAAATGAAAATCCTTGTTTCAGTTTCTCCTTTTTAATGACAAATACTATTGATAGCTGCTGATATAGACAGCTAATTCCTCTCACGCAAGCGCAGAACACACGTGCTAGTTTGCAATCGGCTGTAGTCAAGCGCAGCTTTATGGTCCAGATGCTGCCGGAAACAAGGTGACAACACCGTCGGCTTTTGTCGCCGCTAGTTCTGTGAAGTCGGCTTGGTGTGTCCCTGCCTTAAGAGAAACCAACAGAACATTAAAAAAAGGTTGGTTGTCAAATTGTAGGTGGTTCAGGCAAACTGCATCTAGTACATCTCACTCTATACATTTAAACTTTCAAAATGGCATTACACAGTAACCAATGTTGTGTATAAGCTGTGTTGGGGAACGCTACTTTTAAAAGCAATGTGTTACAATAATAAGTTAAATGTTAAGTAACATTATGGAATTTAACTCTTCATCTGACTCTCCTCCAGTTCACGAATCACACATGTGGGAAACCATCTACCATAAACCTGAATGCTACATTTTCTTTTACAAAAGTGCTTAATAGTTGCTTTCCCAGGTGAAAAAAAAAGTATACTTGAGTGCACTAAAAAAATACTTAAATGCCAGAAAGTACATCTGTAGTACATTCTTAATTTTGTGCTAAATAAAATTGTAAAAGTTCTACATGTTACGTGCGTGGTGTTCAAGAAGGGTAAGGAGGCGAAGGCTTGCAAATCAAAAACTCTTTTACTGAAGAACATAAGTTCACATCACATAATCGTAACATAAATAAGACTAGACAAAGGAGAGAACCAAACTGAATGCTTATAAAGGAGACAGGGACAAGAGAGCAATCAACATAATCAAAATCAGGTGGGGACAATCAAACAATGATGAACTTAATGAAGACAGGAACTAAACCAAATAAGGAGAAACGAGGACTAGGGCAGACAGACATGTAACAGTATCTCCCCCTCCCGGTAGGCCCGGGGGTGGGCGTCCTGGATGCCGGAGCAGGACGGAGACACAGGGTACAGAGGCATCCAGGGCGGATCAGGAGGTTCCGGCGGCCATGGCGGGTCAGGGGACTCCGAGGGCCATGGCGGATCAGGGGACTCTGGCGGCCTTGGAGGATCCACCTCCGATACCTCGGCCCCTGCCCCCGCCTCGGTCTCTACGGCCGGAGCCCTACTACCCCCCCCCCCCCCCCCCCCCCCCCAAAATTTTCTTGGGGAAGTTAACGGTGTTACCGGGCAGACAGGCAGGGGTAGCGGACTCTTGCAGCATGGATTCAAAGGGGCGCTCGGACAGCGCGGACTCTTGGGGGCGCTCGGAGAGCGCGGGTTCAGGACGGCGCTCTTGCAGCGCGGGTTCAGGACGACGCTCTTGCGGCGCGGAGACAGGGAGGCGCCTTCTTGGCACAGGCACTGGGCGGCGCACTTGCAGCGCGGGCTCTGGTTTGCGCTCTTGCAGCGCGGATTCTAGGCGACGCTCTTGCAGCGCGGAGACAGGGAGGCACCTTCTTGGCACAGGCACTGGGCGGCGCTCTTGCAGCGCGGGCTCTGGTTTGCGCTCTTGCAGCGCGAATTCTAAGGGGCGCTCTTGCAGCGCGGAGACAGGGAGGCGCCTTCTTGGCGCAGGTACTGGACGGCGCTCTTGCAGCGCGGAGCTGGATGGGACCAGCGGAGGCGAAGGTGAGCTGGGCGGGACCAGCGGAGGCGAAGGTGAGCTGGGCGGGACCAGCGGAGGCGAAGGTGAGCTGGGCGGGACCAGCGGAGGCAAAGGTGGGCTGGGCGGGACCAGCGGAGGCAAAGGTGGGCTGGACGGGACCAGCGGAGGCAAAGGTGGGCTGGACGGGACCAGCGGGCTTGCCGTATTCTCTGGCGGCGGGTTGGCCGCTTTCTCTCTCGGCGGCGGGTTGGCCGCTTTCTCTCTCGGCGGCGGGTTGGCCGCTTTCTCTCGCGCCGGCGGGTTGGCCGCACTCTCTCGCGGCGGGTTTGCCGCTCTCTCTGGCGGCGGATTTGCCGTGGCCGCGGACGGCGGTTGGAATCCGTGGGTCGCTGGCGAGTTGGTTCCGACTCGGGCCCGGACGCTTCCCAGACACCGGAAAATGGCCACTCTCCAACAACATCCCGTGGTGTCTGGGAGGTCCACGGGACGGTGGTAAGTGGCCCCGAGCCGGAACTTCTCGATGATGGCGGAATCCTTCAGAGTAATTTTCTCCGCAAGCCTACAGAACCGGCTCGCAAACTCGAAAAAGGGGAGATCCAGGAGGGTTAGGGCGGCGACCGCTTCTACGAACTCCATAACGGTTTCGGTCTAGTCTTCTGTTACGTGCGTGGTGTTCAAGAAGGGTAAGGAAGCGAAGGCTTGCAAATCAAAAACTCTTTTACTGAAGAACATAAGTTCACATCACATAATCGTAACATAAATGAGACTAGACAAAGGAGAGAACCAAACTGAATGCTTATAAAGGAGACAGGGACAAGAGAGCAATCAACATAATCAAAATCAGGTGGGGACAATCAAACAATGATGAACTTAATGAAGACAGGAACTAAACCAAATAAGGAGAAACGAGGACTAGGGCAGACAGACATGTAACACTACACTATAAATACACTAATTTAAAGTATATTTCTACTTCAGTAGTACTTCAGTGCAATAGGGGATGGGGACGTGACGTCACTCTAGCGCCGCGGTGGCTGATGGGGCGAAAAAAAGAAAAGAAAAAAAAAACCTTGAATGTGACGATCGGGTCCTGTTATCTAAATCAAAATCAGGCAAAAATATAGGTTCGGGTGATTGGCCATCTTTTCCAGGTACCGTTTTCTTGCGTCCGTCAGAAGTTTGTCTCTGTATAGTACATTTTGTTCTTTTAATCGACTTCTCAATATTGTTTTTCATGTAGTTGTTTTAAGTCTCGCCCGATGTGGCCTCACAATATGGCGGCGCCCTCTTGTTTACGTCCCAGAATGCACTGCGCAGTGACGTCGGTTGCCAAGCTCTATTGCAAAAGTATACTAAATACCACTGAGAGTTCAATATTATTTCAGGATTATGGATCTGTTTCCGTTCAGTGGTTCCTTATTTGGTCATTAGTTCATTCCCTGCACCTTCGTTTTAGAAATTATCCTGTGTAGTTTAGTTCCTGTCTGTGTGTTTCTCCCCTGTCGGGTCTACTCGTTGTGTTGGTGCATTTGCTCCTGTTTCCCTGTTGGATTCTCCCCTATGTTTTGTCAATAAAGACAGTTTGTGATACTCGTGACTTCTGCGTTCTCTCTACAATGACTGAGTGTGACAGAAGACCTGACCTAAACAGTTACCTCCGTGTGTCTACCCTCTGTTTTTGTTTCTTGTTTTACCCAGTGTCTTTTTTTTCCTGTTGTGTTCCATGGATCCCTCTCCTGCCCGGAATACCTCCTCCTCCTGCTGAAGCAGGGGGAGAGATCGCTCGAGGGCTATACTAGACTGTTTCCTGGTCCTTGCTGCTCTAACCAGCTACCCGGACGGCGCGCTCTGTGCGTTCTATGATGCTAGTTTAAACATCTCGTGCAGAGCGCTGTCGTCCAAAGATGGTCCTCAAGCGAATTTCGCCGCCTTTTATACTAAAGGTATGTTCCTTTCCTGTATATGTACTTAATACTGGGTAGGGGCTCCTTTTGCTTTAATTACTGCCTCAATTCGGCGTGGCATGGAGGTGATCAGTTTGTGGCACTGCTGAGGTGGTATGGAAGCCCAGGTTTCTTTGACAGTGGCCTTCAGCTCATCTGCAATGTTGGGTCTGGTGTCTCTCATCTTCCTCTTGACAATACTCCATAGATTCTCGATAGGGTTCAGGTCAGGCGAGTTTGCTGGCCAGTCAAGCACACCACACACTCTGTCAGTTTAAATCTAGATTATAGACCCATCTCTTTATCCTGGCGTACACATAACACACTAATACGCTTCTATTATTCAAATCCGTTAAAGGATTGTTAGGCTGCATTAATTAGATCAACCGGAACCGGGAACACTTCCCACAACACACGGTGTACTCGTTACATCGTAAGTAGAATGGCATCTACGCTAATATTTGTCTGTTTCTTTCCTATGATCAGATGGTGGATCAGCACCAAGAGATGATGTTTGCAGCCCTGATCGTCAGCGGAGACCAGGACACCCAGATGACCCCCAGAGACCTTGATTAAAATACAATAAAACTAAAAAATATAACTAAAAATATAATAAAATACCTAACTACATAATACTACTATTGTTAGAACTGCAGGTTTCGTCTGGTCAGAGGAGAACTGGCCCCCCGACTGAGCCTGGTTTCTCCCAAGGTTTTTTTCTCCATTCTGTCACAGAGGGAGTTTTGGTTCCTTGCCGCTGTCGCCTCTGGCTTGCTCAGTTGGGGACACTTAATTTCTAGCGATTATCGCCGATTTGATTGCACAGATACTAAACTGAGCTAGACAATGACATCTCTGAATTCAATAATGAAGTGCCTTTAACTGAAAATTGAGTGTTTAATCTTATCATTATACATTACTGACACTCTGTCCTCCAATTTGATACTGTTAAGTGCTTTGACACAATCTGTATTGGTAAAAGCGCTATATAAATAAAGGTGACTTGACTTGACTTGACCACCACCATGGTCATTTAACCAGCTTTTGGTACCTTTGGCAGTGTGGGCAGGTACCAAGTCCTGCTGGAAAATTAAATCAGAATCTCCATACAGCTTGTCAGCAGAAGGAAGCATGAAGTGCTCTAAAATTTCCTGGTAGATGGCTGCATTGACTGTGGACATCAGAAAACACAGTGGACCAACACCAGCAGATGACATGGCAGCCCAAATCATCACTGACTGTGGAAACTTCACACTGGACTTCAAGCAACATGGATTCTGTGCCTCTCCACTCTTCCTCCAGATTCTGGGACCTTGATTTCCAAATGAAATGCAAAATTTACTTTCATCTGAAAAGAGGACTTTGGACCACTGAGCAACAGTCCAGTTCTTTTTCTGCACAGCCCAGGTAAGACGCTTCTGATGTTGTCTCTGGTTCAGAAGTGGCTTGGTAGCCCTTTTTCTGAAGACGTCTGAGCATGGAGACTCTTGATGCACTGACTCCAGCTTCAGTTCAATCCTTGTGAAGCTCTCACAAGTGCTTGAATCAGCTTTGCTTGACATTATTCTCAAGCTTGCAGTCATCCCTGTTGCTTGTGCACCTTTTCCTACCCAAATTATTCCTTCCAGTCAACTTTGCATTTAATATGCTTTGATACAGCACTCTGTAAACAGCCACACCTTTCAGTAATGACCCTCTGTGACTTACCCTCTTTGTGGAGGGCGTCAGTGTTCATCTTTTGGATCATTGCCAAGTCAGCAGTCTTCTCCATTATTGTGGTTTCAAAGAACAAGAGATACCCGGAATTTATACTGTAGGGATGGTCATTAATTGAAACTCAAATGTAAATATTCTAATATTCTGAGATTCTGATTTTTGACTTTCGTGAGCTGTAAGCTCTAAGCATCAAAATTAAAACAACAACAACAAAAAAACTTTTGAAATGTTTTACTTTACATGCAATGAATCTAAAATATGTGAAAGTTTCACTTTTTGAAATAACTTGCAAAAAAAAATTAACTTTTTCACGACATTTATTGAGATGCACCTGTACACTGCCCTTTTCTCAACTTAATTCAATACATGTCATTACATCAGGGAACTTCACGCGATTGCTTCGGAATTCGGCAGGTCTTAAAATCGTGTTGTATATCACTGCATCTGTACAATTTTCAGATAAATTCACTCCTATCGTGTGCGTGGACATGCAATCTTCCAACTGACAGAATTCGCACTGTGTACGCCCGGCTAAACTGATAGTAGATCCATTGGTTGCAATGGGTCTACGATGTACTTAGCCTTACAATGCTTTTGGGAAACGCAGTCTTGGACTGTTCACTGTCATTATGGTTGGATTTCTGCTTGGTTCCGGTGTTGTGCCCATTTTCAATCCCTGCCAAATTATTACCCCCTCTCATTGAAATTGCTACCTAATTGCTGATGTTAAACTGCTGATTTTGTCTGGCCAGAGGAGAATGACACTATTTTGACACACTATTTCTCCGTCTAAATGCTGTAAAACTGATATAAAGCCACCCAGCTTTATATAAAGCTGATGTACAGC
Source organism: Acrossocheilus fasciatus (assembly GCA_036784905.1). NCBI lineage: Eukaryota > Metazoa > Chordata > Actinopteri > Cypriniformes > Cyprinidae > Acrossocheilus > Acrossocheilus fasciatus. Next base: position 30,161,326 of record CM071959.1, on the reverse strand, counting down.
TGCTTTGACACAATTTGCATTGTTAAAAGCGCTATACAAATAATACTGACTTGACTTGACTTGACTTGACTGATTGCCTAATCCTAACTCCACCCCTAATCCTAACCCCTCCCCCACACCTAACCCTAAACCTACCAATACTAGGGGGGGTAGTAATTTGGTGGGGGTCAGAATTGTAAGATTTGTGCCCATTGCAGTCACCATGCTACCCGTGGACTATTTCAAGATCTTGATCTGTCTGCTGCTCTCTGCTTCCTCTAATAAACTGTTATTGGCTGAATCCTCTGTTTTATTCCCCACACTAATAGCACATGATTGGATTATTCATTTATGTGTTTAGATGTGTACCAAAATTTACAATTTAACAGCAAGTATACTTTTAGCATAAAGTACTTGAAGTGCTATATTTTTAATGTGGAAAAAAGCGCTATTCGTAGCCTAATAGTGTACTTGATTGCACTATTTAAAGACACCATAAACATGTAGTTAAGTATCATATAAAGGTAATGTTAACATCATAACAATACATTTAAAATTAATTATTTAATCTATAAAAATATACACATTATAAATACATTATAAATATATTTTGTATATATTCATTATATCAATCTTACATTTTAAATAATAACTGTATTTTCTATGTATGATGAGTATATTTAAAAGTGTACGAAAGATGATTTTAGTTGTACTACAAGTGGTAACTAAATACATTTTTTTTTTTTTTTTTTTTACAGAGAAAGTATGTTAAAAGCATATATTAGTTCATACTCATAGTGTCCCAAAATAGCACAGTTGAGTAAACTTAAGATAATCTTAAGAACATCTAAGTACTAAAGAATCATTTTTTTAGTACATTAAACACCAAATTAGTGTGCGAAAATAGAGCACTTTAAGTACATTATGTAAGTGTACTAAGTGTACTGAATAAAATGTATTTGACTGCACTTTTTTTCACCTGGGTTAGTTCAAGGCTTTATAGAAGTAATAAATCTGTGAATAGATGTGCATTTTGTTGTTCTTATTCAGGGGACAAAATGCAACACAGATTGGAAAGAAAAAAAACAACAACAACAACAACAACAAAAAACCTTTCAACAGAAAAACAACAAGCTCGACTGAAGCAACAATTTTTACATTAGTAAATGGAAAACGTGGGATTGAACAGGAACAAAGCAAAAAATTGTAATTCATTATAAAGTCGACTACAAATTGAAGAATGATTGTACCTGTATGTGGAATGACTGCACCATCGATTATTTCACCTGTTAAACAAAATTCAAGCATAATGATTTAATTTTAGAGCATCTTGTTAGTACACATTTAAAAGTGTCATTCCAGACATATTTGGTCACAGTTATAAATGACATGCAAAAAAACCTCACCATTAACCAGCAGCAGCAACACAAACAGTGAGATCAGAAACCTCATTGTGAAAAACTGATCTGTAATAACATTATCATGATTATACAAATTCACATGCAAAAGGCATAAAAGCATTCATAATTTATTTTTCCTAGCGTTAGGCGTCCCAAGTGAAAAAGAAGTACTCTTAAAAATGTACTTGAAATTCAGATAGTATATTTATAGTACAATTGTGCCCTGAACTCCATTTTCCATAACCCTCTACCTAGAACATTGGTCTCAAACTCAAACGCACACACACACACACACACACACACACACACACACACTCAGCTCGTGATTGTTAGAGCAGAACGTAACTGAAAAAAGACAAAATATGATGATGCTGGTAAACAAAACTTAGTTCTTAGTTCTTGAAGTGAGCAGAGTCCCTGGTTATCATATAAGTCACCGCATGTGTTTCTGCCCAATGTAGACCAAGAGGACTGGACAAATGGCCAATTTCAACATAAAAAAATTAAAGTTGTGCGATAAGGGTGTGTTGTTACAAAATTTGAAAGGTCCTCCCATCAGACGTTCCACCCTTTTTAGGGGAAAAAAAAAGTCCTTAGATGTAGTATTCTGGATTCTCCAAAGATCGATTACATTAAGTTCAGTGATAAATTCATTCAATAACTTAGAGGATGGGTTAGCTATAGTTTCAGGGTGAGATTTATCCAGTGCAGGATTTAAAACAGCATTAAAATCACCACCCATCAATAAAGAACAATCCATCTGCTCAAGTAATATATTGGAAATATTCGTGAAAAATGCATTGTCTGCTTCATTCGGGCAGTAAATGGAGACCAGTGCTAACCTGTCAGTATGTATTTTACAGCGTATAAAAACAAAGCTACCTTCATCATAATTCCCGGTATGTTAAATAATTAAATGTAACTTCCTGTCGATTCAGATTAGCACCCCCTTAGTTTTATTAGGAGCACAAGAGAAGGTCTGCCAGTTTGTAATACTTATTTAGAAAATGTGCCACATCGCATTGTTTTAACTGAAATTCAGGGCACAGGAAATCGATTTACGGTGCAAATATTCTAATATCTGGGTATGCTTAATAGGAGAATTTAGGCCATTCACATTCAATGATAAGACATTCAGAACATGCATTGTGTGCTTGCAATGCCAAGATTCTGTCTAAAGGAAGAGAAACAAAAACAAAAAGCAAAAACAAGGAACGACAAACAACTGTGTATAAAAAACAAAGCAGACTGCACATTACCAAGAGTGTAGGTCTGCATATACAACAGAAACAAATGTTGATGCATGACCAGTCCACTTCAATGCAAGACATGTCCCCAAAAGGCCCACTGAGCCAAAAGTGTAGTGATTGAACCTGCTCTCCATCAGCCCAAAGAATAATAATAATAATAAATAAAAAGAAAGAAAATAAATCATTATTATTTACCAATCAGCGGACGAACGTACAGGGCAGGGGCAAGATTCCAAAAAGAGATTAACAAGTGTCCATGGCCACCTTGTTATTGACCTCTTCAGGGCAGTTAGGATCACCACAGACCTCATCGTTAATTTTCCTTCGTTGAGCTGAGAGGATGGAGACGGTAGCCGATGCCTTCCCGCTGCTTTGTAGCGCCACAGAATACATCTTCAGTGACAGTGAAGTAACAAAATCCTCCGCCTTTTGAGGAGAGTCCAACATCATCTGCTCACCTTTGTGCCGTAGTTTAATTACCGCCGGTTAGGTGAGGAAGGGCTGGAGACCAAGTGCTGTCATCTTCTTCAAGACTGGATTAAAGCCCTGGTAGTTGTGGCTGGACTAAAGTCGGGGAAAAAATAGCGTGACATTGTCCTGCGTATACTTCACCAGATATGCCTGCCGAGCACCCCTCAGGATCGCTGATCTGTCATGCCATCTTAGTACATGGAAGATGAGAGTACGCGGCCGATCGGAGTTTTTCCTTCTGTCATACACGCAATGGGCCCGGTCAGTCTCGATGTCACGGCCTTTCAGTGAAAGGATCCACATGGAAAGCCATGTGGAATCCAGCTGCATCGGAGATGTCTGAATCGAGAGTACTTTGTTGCTCTTTAAGCACTAGCTTGATACCGTTAGCTAAAGCAGCATCGAGATCCTCTCTGGAGATGGTGGAATCTTTGAATTTTTTCTTTATTGGCGATTGTTTACTCTCTCTTTTCCGGCTGTCCTTGACTGCTGGGGCACTCATAGTGAGCTTCAAAATTGACTGATTTTTGCATTGCCACCAAAGGGTCATGTCATCTCCCCTATTTTCATTACCTGTTTTTATGATTTGTTTTTATGATAAGTCCCATGTTTGTCCTGTGCAGTCCTGTTCTGCCCGCTGTTCTAAAGAAAAATCTTAATATGTTGCCTTGACCATCAGTGAATGTTTGCAGTTTTTGATCATGACGACGACACAGTATTAAGAATCAGTTTTAAGAAATAAGAATCAAGCATGTAATCTTTTGAACTCGATTTTTTGGGTAATTTCAGTTTTTATTTAGTCTTGTGGTCTGTATGTACAAATCTATTATAAAAAATAGCTCATTTTAAAATAGCTGTACTAAAAACAAAAAACAACCAGGTACATTGTATTGTCACTGTTAAAAAAAAATGCATCACTAATCTGCCTTTTTTTTTTTTTTGTTAGTTTTGAAAGGTAAACTGACAGTAAACAGTCAAAGAAATTCTAATGCATATCTATGCTAATTATAATACATATGGTATTTAGAAACACCTCTCAAAACCACTGATTTGTTTTTAGTTTTTTTCCCCTTTCACAGACCCTTGTGATGAATTGCAAGCCCTCAGATGCAGAAAATGCAACAAGTAGTTCTCAAAGAAAAATGATCCCCCACTTGAAGATGAAGATTTCAAATTTTCTGTTTATTTGTTTGGTTTTGCCATTTGTAGACTTGAATTTGTAAACAAAAATGCACTATATTCACTTCTGCACTTTATTGTTTTTCAATAACTTTGTGTGTGTGTGTGTGTGTGTGTGTGTGTGTGCGTGTGCAAAAATTGCATTATGCATTGTTATTCAATGATATAATATTCATAGTGTACTTTCCAGTAATAACAGAAATGTTCTACATTGATTGAAGTAGTTCTGTTATAGCATTTCACTGATCTTTAATTTATTATAATTGTTTTTGTTAATAGTTTATATATGCTGCTGTACTTTTTAAATGTACTCAAGGGATGTATTGTTGTAATGTACACAGGATTTATTGTTTGTAAACTAAAGTACATTAAAGTCCTCTAGATTTGAAAGTGTGTGTATGTGTGCAATGTAATGATTTTTGTACACATATTAGATACACCATATTAGAATGCTGAAAAATAGCTTTATAACAAAGTAATGTGTACTGGTAATGCATTTCTAACGAGCTAAAATACTATTGAAAATGTTATTGAAGCACATTAACCTGAAGCTTAAAATATAATCTAACTGTATTTCAAGAAGTATAAAAGTGTATTTTTAAAACAATTTAAAGAAGAACATTTAAATTACACTAAAGATACTTGAAGTTGTTCCATTTTAACTAAATATATTAAAATATATTGCTATTAGCTTAAAGTTGATCTTAAGCATATTTTAAAGAGCACTTAATATACTTAAAGTTGTTGTTAAATAAAACATTTGTTATGCACTTAGTATAGTATACTAAAAATATAATAAGTGCATCGATATTAGTACAACTTAAGTGTATTTCTTTTTTACCCGGGGTATATGACCTGGCAGTAATTTGCATGAATAATAATATTTGCTTCTTAAAATACTTAAGTTTGTTGTGCACATCTATGCAAAATACAACTTCACTGCAACTATGCAAAACTAAGCCATTATAATCAAAACAAATTGCTAAAATATAATATTCATGGCTGTTTAGGTTCATCAAAAGCATTTGAACAAAAAGGCATTTAGAGCCCAATGTGATGGAATGAAGAGAAATAACTTTACCTGAGGTCAAAAGCTTCTGCAGATCAAACTCCGAGAGATTCTCTGTTCAGCAGCTGAATACAGTGATGATGAACTGCAGCTCTCACGATCTTATCAGTGCCTTTATTAATAACGGTGGGTGGATCGTTACTGGAAAAAGGAGTAATCTCTAAACAATACCTTGAAGAAGTATTACATTTCTTTTTATTTTGTGAGAGATTGTATCGATGCTTCCCATTTAATTGTTTGACTTCATTGTGCAGCTCTGTTGTGTACTGGTTGCTCTGATATTACAATGAAAACAATAGTTAGTGTATGTTGACCTAAAATCAGATCATGTTCCTGTTAATCTGGATCAGCAAGATTCCTAGCAACAATATATAAATAATACAATAGCTAAAATGCCCATGAGAAGGATGCAACACTTTGAACATTTAAAAAAAAAGGTGACCATCAGACAATGAAATGCTTTGTGAATAACAGTGAGCAGAGTTGCAAAAAAACAGGTTGCAAAGAAAATATGCAGATTAACTGCAAAACAATTCGAGAAGGCAAAGAATTTAGAGTGAAACCACCACACTCTTAACCCGAATTAGTTGACTTTACTAGAAAATCGCGTGGAAACCCGTTGCACTAAACCATTTTAGTTTTTACACAGGGTGAAACTAAATCAGTTCAGTTCTATTAACTGTATTAATTGTATTAATTCTAAAGGGTTTGTAACAACATGAGGTTGAGCAAATATTGGATGAACTAACCCTTTAAACAAACAGATCACCCAAAGAGGTTAAAAGGGCTATTGTATTAAGACCATCATTTTATTTTGATGGTTCCTTTTGAACATTCTGTTGATACTAAGTAACGTTGCAACTACATGTCAACAAACTCTCATAAGAGTATTAGTAGACTGTCTGCTTCATATCTGTTAACTCTTTATTGTAATGACCTCCCAACAGACACTCTACTGACTATACAGTAAGTAACTTTGCAAGAATGTGTCAACTTATTCCAACCCTAACCCTACCAGTCAACTAATAGACTACTAACACTCTAATGAGAGTCAGTAGAAATGTAGGTGCAACATTACTTATAGTCAACAGAATGTGTTAAAAGGGACCATCAAAATAAAGTGAAACCATGTTTTATTCTCAGAGGTTTTATAAAACACAGGAACTATCAATTAATGGTGAAATGATTATGTTTTATGTCCTGTTAGATATTCTGAGAGAAAACAGTGGTTACTTACGAAGCATACTTTGTAGAAATCTGTAGGGCTGTCGCAAAGGGCAAAAGGGAGCCCTCTGAGCACCAGAAACCTAGTATCAGTTGGCTCTTTAGTCTGCTGGGGAGTAAAACGAATCTATCAATAAAATGAAAGAAATGATCACAAGAAAGCAGAACCAGTCAGGCAAAATTTTGATTGTATTATACAACCAATATTGTAAACTTTTTCGATACATTTTCATTACTTAACCTGTGAAAAACAATGCAAGTCTATAATGGATATGGATTTGTTGTGAAAGCTGTCAACAGCTGCTCAACATTCCCTCTTTAGACTGAAATATCTCAATTAGATGATTGCTTGAGATTCTTGCCCACAATCCTGTAGAACTCCATGAACACCTAAAACAGAGAGACAAAGCGTTACATTTCAAGACTAACTGTAACTTTTAGCATAAATGTTTAGCATATGCACATCACTTTAAGCTCAACAAATCAGTTGCAGTTATTATAAATAATAATAGTTACGGATATTGTGACGCGTGTCCCGAGGCCTCATCAGCGTCGCCCTGGAAACAGAGAATCACTTGCACGCCATTAGCGCGGGCTGGCCGGCCACACCTGAGGATCATCAAGGGGCTCAGATATAAGCCGACAGGAGACAGAGATGGGTGAGACATGACTCCAGTAGCTGAATCGCTAACTTTCCTCTCCCTTTGCAACAGAGAGCAGCGTCTGACCAGTCAGCCCCGAGGCAACCCCACTACACGGACACCAGACTCTCACCCGCACGGAAAACAGCCGATCCTGGAGCACGACGATCTCACATCAGAGCACTACGGCATGCTTTTCACCCACAATAAACGCACCCTTCGGGGCTTTCATTGACCTCCCTTGTCGTGTGATTCCTCCTCCCATTACACTGGTGGAGAATGCGGGCATACGATGACGTGGAGAGCTTTTTGCTTATGTTTGAAACAACGGCAAGTCAAGAAGGCTGGCCCCGGGATGAGTGGGCATGCGCGCTGGCTCCGCTGCTGACGGGCGAACCTCAGCGTGCCTACTTCTCGATGCCGCCGGAGCTGAGGGACTCCTATGAAGAGCTGAAAAAGGAGATCTTGTCCCGGGTGGGTCTCTCGCCCATTGCGGCCGCCCAACTAGTACACGACTGGGAGTATTCCAGCCGGTTGCCAGCCCTCAGGATGAACCAATGTCCACGGAGCCGCCCACCGCACCACGCCGGGCATGGCTGGCAGGTAGCATCGTTCACCACGAGCCCCCCCTGGCAGCGCCGAAGGTTCAACTGGAGATCAACGGTCGGCCCTACCGGGCTCTACTGGACTCGGGCAGTGCGGTCAGTCTGGTCCAGTTGACGGTGGTGTCCCCACGGCCAGGATCCAGGGCCGTGCTCCCCATCACCTGTGTGCATGGCGACACCCGCCAGGTTCCCGCTCGACGAGTCACCATCACCGCTGCCGCCGGCTCCTGGCCCGTCGAAGTGGGCTTGATGAAGGACCTCCCCGTCCCTGTCCTCCTGGGAAGGACAGGCTTTGACCGCCTGCTTGCCGATGCCACCCAACCTGCCAGCCCGGTCGGGAGCCGCCGCACCCGGAGATACAGCCGTCGTCCCCGTCGACGCCCCGCCCTGCTGGCGTCGGATACCCCCAGAGACAGTGAGTCCCCCTCCCAATCTACTAACCTCTTCTATGATGTGTTCCAGCAGGTTAAGGGAGGCGGGGCTTTCGCCAAGGAACAACTCGGGGATGAACGGCTGAAACACTGCTGGACCCAAGTGAGGGTGACCGAAGGGAAGGGACTCCAACCACCTCCACACCCGGTCCCCCACTTCATAGTTCAAAATGGCCTGCTCTACTATGTCGCTCCACGAAGGGGGGAGGAAAAACAGTTGCTGGTGGAACCCCGGACCAAGATGGACACCATCATGGAGCTTGCTCACTCCCATCCGATGGCCGGCCATCTAGGAGCCCACAACAACATCCAGAGAATCCGGGATCGCTTCCACTGGCCCGGTTTGGATGCGGACGTGAAGCACTTCTGCCGTGCTTGCCCCACGTGCCAGCGGACCTCACCCAGCACCCCTCCCCCCAGCCCGCTGATTCCCTTACCAATCATCGAGGTACCCTTCGAGCGGATAGGCATGGATCTGGTTGGGCCGCTGCCGAAGTCCGCCCGGGGTCACGAACACATACTGGTCATCGTGGATTATGCCACTCGCTACCCCGAAGCCATCCCCCTGCGGAAAGCCACCTCCAAGACCATAGCCCAGGAGCTCTTTCTTCTGTTTAGCCGAATCGGCATCCCCGCAGAGATATTGACCGACCAAGGTACCCCGTTCATGTCTCGGACCATGGCAGACCTCTGTCACCTCTTGCGAGTGAAACAGCTTCGCACCTCCGTATATCAGACCTTGAAGCGGATGCTCCGTCGGGTGGCCGCGGAGGACAAGCGCGATTGGGACTGGATGCTCCCCTATGTCCTTTTCGGGATTCGTGAGGTGCCCCAAGCGTCCACCGGCTTCACCCACTTTGAGCTCCTGTTCGGACGGGATTCGTGAGGTGCCCCAAGCGTCCACCGGCTTCACCCACTTTGAGCTCCTGTTCGGACGCCAGCCCCGCGGACTACTCAATGTCGCCAAGGAAGCCTGGGAGCAACAGCCGGCCGCCCATCGGTCCACCATTGAGCACATCCGGGACATGAGGGAACGGATCGACAGAGTCATGCCCATGGTTCGGGAACACCTCACGAAGGCGCAACAGGCCCAACAACGCCACTATGACCGGGCAGCCCAACCATGGGAGTTCCAGCCTGGAGACCTCGTCCTGGTCCCGACCGCGGCATGTAAATTCCTGGCGAAGTGGCAGGGGCCTTATTCGGTGATGGAAAGAGTGGGGCCCGTCACCTACCGGGTACACCAGCCCGGGAAACGAAAGGAAGAACAACTATACCACGTAAACCTCCTAAAGCGATGGGTCGGGACGAGGACCCAGCTAGCCACCCTGGGCACCTCCAGTCCCATGGTTGTAGATGTCAACCCCCACCTCTCGGCTGCCCGGAAGAACGAGTTGCAACACGGTCAATTCTCCGACGTGTTCTCCCCACTCCCCGGGCGGACCCATGTCCTTCAACATGACGTCCGTACACCACCCGGGACCATCATTCGGCAGTGGCCCTACTGAGTGCCGGAGGCTCGGCAACACGCCATCGAAGAGGAAGTTCAGGAGATGCTGAAGTTAGGGGTAATAGAGCCCTCACACAGCCCATGGTCCAGCCCCATCGTCATGGTCCCAAAACCGGATGGCACCCTCCGCTTTTGCAATGACTTCCGCCGCCTGAATGAGGTCTCTGAATTCGATGGATACCCCATGCCGCGGGTAGATGAGCCGCTGGATCGGCTGGGGAGAGCCCGATACATCTCCACCTTGGACCTCACGAAGGGCTATTGGCAGCTGCCCCTATCGGATGAAGCGAAGCCTAAGACCGCCTTCTCCACCCCCAGTGGGCTCTGGCAATATTGGGTTCTCCCCTTCGGGTTACATGGGGCTCCCGCCACCTTCCAGCGACTAATGGACATCTTGCTGAGGCCCCACCAGCCCTACGCCGCGGCCTACCTGGACGACGTCGTCATCCATTCGGAGACCTGGGAGGACCACCAGGAGCGGCTGTGGAGGGTGCTTATGGAGCTGCGCAGGGCCGGACTGACCGCCAATCCCCAGAAATGTCACCTGGCCCTCGACGAAGCGAAGTACCTGGGCTTCCGGGTGGGCTGAAGACTCATAAAACCCCAGGAGAAATAGGTGGCAGCGATTCTTTCGGCCCCACGCCCCACCTCTAAAACCCAGGTACGTGCCTTTTTGGGATTGGCGGGATACTATCGCTGTTTTATCCCTAACTTCTCCTCCTTAGCCGCTCCCCTGACAGACCTGACCAGGAAGGGACAGCCGGAGAAGGTCTCCTGGGGACCCGCCGAGGCGTTCGAAAGGGTGAAGGAGGCTCTCACCGCGGAGCCGGTGCTACGAGCCCCAGACTTCAACTGCCCCTTCCTGCTGCAAACGGATGCCTCCGACACCGGGTTGGGAGCCGTCCTCTCCCAGGTGCAGGACGGTGAGGAACACCCAGTGATTTACATCAGCCGAAAGCTGACCCCCACGGAACAACGCTACGCCGCCGTGGAGAAGGAAGCGTTGGCCGTCAAGTGGGCAGTCCTGGAGCTCCGATATTACCTCCTCGGCAGAAAGTTCACTCTGTTCACCGACCATGCCCCTCTGCAATGGATGGCATGGGCCAAGGACACTAACGCAAGAGTCACCCGCTGGTTCCTGGTGCTCCAGGACTTCCACTTCGTCGTGAAACACAGAGCGGGGACGGCCAACGCTAACGCCGATGGACTCTTGCGGATCTGGTCAGCTTTCGCAGGTCTGTCAGGTTTCTCTCCCCTCCCACCCCCAGTTTCCCCTTTCGCCCGCAGGAACAGGACGACGCTTAAGGGGGGGGGGGGGAGTGTGACGCGTGTCCCAAGGCCTCATCAGCGTCGCCCTGGAAACAGAGGAGAATCACCTGCACACCATTAGCGCGGGCTGGCCGGCCATACCTGAGGATCATCAAGGGGCTCAGATATAAGCCGACAGGAGACAGAGATGGGTGAGACATGACTCCAGTAGCTGAATCGCTAACTTTCCTCTCCCTTTGCAACGGAGAGCAGCGTCTGACCGGCCAGCCCCGAGGCAACCCTACTACACGGACACCAGACTCTCACCCGCACGGAGCACGGAAAACAGCCGATCCTGGAGCATGACGATCTCACATCAGAGCACTATGGCATGCTTTTCACCCACAATAAACGCACCCTTCGGGGCTTTCATTGACCTCCCTTGTCGTGTGATTCCTCCTCCCGTTACAATATATGTCTAAGAGACAAACTAGTGTTAACAAAAAGCTAATTCATGCACACGTGCTGATATTAAACGACTGAAGCTAAGGGTAATGAAATGCTAACATCACAGCTAAACTGAACATGCAGAAACACACTTGCTGAACTTATCTTAACTGTGAACCAAAAGAAACACGGATTTTAATATTAGCATTATAGCTTCTGTAAACCGACAGGGGAAAAACTGTCGATCAGTAAGACTACTTTAGCTTTAACTACAGTAACGCTGTCATCGGACCAGTCTTTTGGATAATCAATTTTCCCAGAAAGATAAAGAGAAAGAAGCTAATTTACACACTCACCGTTTCATGATGTTTTCCAAATCCATTGCGTGCATCATCAACCGTCTCAGGTCTCTTCAAACATTGCGCGCTCACTCAGACGTGTTCGAATGGGGCTAACACATTAAGCTATCTCTACTTAACATAATCATTGCATTCAATATTTCGTCTGATTACTTCAAATAACTAATTATATTTAGTAATGGCGATGTGTTTTACAAAAACAAGTTTATTTAAAACAAAATCTGGGTTTAGAGTGCAGGAAGCCTTTAGTCTCCAGGCAACACTAGAACACCTGGGGCCTCATTTATAAAATGTTGCGCAGAAACCATCCTAAATTTGATCTTACGATCATCTCTCGAACATGATTCATATAATAAACGTACGAAGAGAAAACTACTCTTCGTGTACTCGTCTCTTTCAGATGTGAAATCTATGAATCGCAAATGATCTACAACTTGCACGCAACTGAATGTTTTCAGCTCTCTGCCTTGTAAACGACTCATAATTAATGTCATCTTAATTTAGAACAGCGAGCTGCAAGAACAGCTTACATTTTCAAAAACCTGCAGTACTCCGACAAGAAAAAGTGCGTACGTCTGCTCAGACCCTGACTTGTGATGCTAAGCAATTTTCCACGTCAAAGTCCGTCTTTACAAATGTGAGCGCTGGTGTGGATTTAGGCGTACACACACTCTAAAATCAAATATAAATGAGGCCCTTGATTCCACCAATCTTTGTAAGACAGCACTCTTTATCTATCTTTTAAGTCACGACCGCTATTTGATAATAGGCAGCAATATTTATCAAATCTTCGACATTTATCAAGCTGCTCAACAGTCGGCGCATTAACGAAAGTCTCCAAATCAAAATCAGCCATACTGACTATGCTCGCAATAAACACTAACCAGAGAGACAAGAAACCAGCCACGTCCCAAAAGCAACACAAACGAATGACTAATTCCAAAGTCATTCTACCATCCACCCCCAACAATAATCAACATGACGGGGTCATAAAAAATAGATAATAGATTATTAATAATAATAATAATAATAAAACAAAATAAAAACAAAACAGCAAAATACAGAGGAAGGGATATCACAGGCATTGTACATAAAATATACATTTTATATAAAATATAAACTGAACATTGTTTTTTTTTTTTTTTTTTAGATTGTTTGATATATGAAATGGCTTGACACAATATTATATATATATATATATATATATATATATATATATATATATATATATAAAAAAAATAAATAAATGCTATACTTGTCAATAAAGAATTCAAATAATGTTCACAACACATGTACTTCAGACGTGCTCATGTGCCGTTCTGGTGTTTGTCTGGGAAATGCAGGTTCAAATCTGGCCCATGTCATATCCTATTTATTTCTCTTTTCCCCAGCGCTGTTGTTATTTATACTGTTGTTTCAATAAAATGTATTCACTTTATGTTTGTTTGTTTGCTTGCTTGTATTTACTTCCACAATTTACTTACTTGGTATACTTGGTGTACGGTATATATTTTAACCCTTTGGTAGTTGGGTGCTGTGTTAAATACGTTCAACTTTATTTTCCACATGTGCAACAGAGGATGGTAGTTTGGCTGACCTCTCTGTCCTCTGTAGCAGCCTTTTATACCAGCGAGGCCCTGGCTGTCATAGAAACAGTGTGAGCGAGCGCTGTGATTGGTGCGGAGCGCGGGATCATCCGTTGTTGCTCGCTGAGAGAAGTGCTGAGTGGACCCTCCTGTTGAAGCCCCCCTCCCCATCCCTGCTCCGCCCCGTGGAGCCGCTGCACTTCCCTTTGTCCCGCAGATTTGTTTTTTTCCATCCTGGTTGAACTTTCTAGCTTGACACTAATAAGTCCATAGCATCATATATGCGGCTTAGCAGGGCGCAGGGGGCATAGCCTAACAAATGTGTGGAGTCAATTGGTAAGAAACGCTTTCTGTTTTTCAAAGGGAATTTTTTGCTAAATTAAGATGCTGATCACCTGGACAAACTTAAGTGATGTTTTATGTTTAGACATACATTGCTTACTTATAAATGAGTCAATTTTATAGTTGAGAAAGCTGTTCTGGTTGGTGTTATTATCATTATTTTGAGTTTGACTGATTATAATGTGTTTGTGTTTATAGTTCTTCATTTGTTTGAAATACTGTATTTTGACCTAGATTTTCAAACTAGAAGGCAGTTGTAGCTCTGTCAACTCCATCTCATTTTATTTATTTATTTTTGGTCTAGCATAGACTGACAATTAGTTTTGCTAGAACGTTTGGTTACACTTTATTTTGATAGTCCACTTTAGACAGTCTACTAACTACAAGTAACTTTGCAACTACATGTCAACTAATTATAATTAATTTACAACTAACAACTAACTCTCAGAGTAGACTGTTAGGTTAGGTTTAGGGTTAGTAGAATAAGTTGACATATACTTGCAAAGTTTCTCATAGTCAGTATGTTTTTAAGATATTAAGCAGACAGTCTACTAATACTGTATTGACTTTTGGTTTACATGTAGTTGCAAAGTTACTTACTGTTAGTAGAATGTCTGGTCACACTTTATATTAGGTGGTCTTAAGTACTGTGTACTTACATCAAAAAATAAGTAAAATCTACTTATTGTGGTCATATTGTATTGCAAAACATTTCTGCTGCTATTGAGGTGGGATACAGGTAAGGTTAGGGACAGGTTTGGTGGTCTGGGTAAGTTTAAGAGTGGGTTAAGGTGTAAGGGATGGTCAACAGTGTAATTATAAATGTAATTACAGAAATTATTTGCAGATGTTATTACATATAGGTATTTTTAAAAATATATAAGTACAATGTAAAAACATGTATGTACACAATAAGTGCATTGTATCAAATGATTAATTTAAATGTATGTACATAGTAGTTAAGGCCACCTAATATAAAGTGGGACTGAATGTCTAAAGTGGACTATCAAAATAAAGTGTTACCGAATGTTTTTTGCTAGTTTTAATTTTGCCAGTGCATTTTTTTGACGAAGCCAATTTTTGGACTAAATCTCAAGTTAGAAGTCAAGATATTGTGAACATAATATTCGGATATGACATCTCAAAATGTCTTTGAAAAGACTTCCAACTATGAAGTTCCTGCTAAACACTGAAGAAATCCAAGAAAAGATTAATGGATCAGTACAACGATGAATCAACAAAGCTCCCCAGCTGTGGAGTAACATCCATTTTGGACACCTTGATGAAGCAGCTAATTTGGTGCATGAGAACACAGACGAAAAACTAAATGGATCGGCCAGATTTCCTGTAGGAGAAATATTGTGCTAACATCAGAGACAGAATTGGATGAAGAAGAAAAAAACGAGGAAAACAAGGCCGCAAAGCAAACAATGTTGCTCTCGCCACATTTAACATCGAGCCCCTCTGGGGGAAACAACAATGGTTTCAGCGAGGCCGCAGCGCGTCTAAACGTTGCTAGATCTCTCTCTGGCCCGTTGGGTCGTGCTCGACCAGCAAAAGCTGAAACAATTGAAGTTTTATATTTTCCATTGAGCTCAGCAGTCAGACGTGCGAGACGTGAGTATAAAAGCTGGGTTATACTGTCACCCTTCATCTGAAGTCCTGTTATGGGAGCGTTTGGTGTGTGAAGGTGCTGGTTTTCAGGAAGCTAGGCTTGTTGAAATGGTGCTTCGGTGAGGAGTGTTGCTGCTTGAGGTACTGTGCTGCTGTTCTGGGGGAACGCCACACTTCCACGACGCTTTGTGCTCACAGAGACACAGAAGGAGCGCTTTAGTCTGTTATGGAGGGAAATTATGCAGAGAATGAGAAGGATGGGAAGTTTCCGGCTCTTGTGTGTAATTGATTTCATTGTAAAATCCGTCTAATTTTACTGGCGGCTGATGCCAAAATATTTCGTAAATCAACACAGCAGTGGTGAGAATGATTAGAACATTGACAAAGTGTGTTTGATTTTTCTGTGAAAATCTGCAGGGATTTCTGATTGGATGTGTGTTACCAGGTCAACCTCCAGATCTTTTATGATGTTGGTGGGCTGTTTGTTTTATTATGCCATCTTTCCAAAGAGGTCTTAAATACCAGGAGTGATCTATCCTGGAAGCTGCCATCTTTGCTTTGCATGGGCATGTAATTCCAGAAATATTCTTAGAGCCAGTCACCTGAGTGGTCAATGTCATGTGACTGATTCTCTCTATAATGCAGCTCGTTGCAGCAGTCAGGAGGTAAAAGAATAGTTTGACGCTTTTAAGAGCCCTAAAAATGATCACCGGTGAAACATCATGAATCTTTTGTGTTACTGTACGAAAGATTCTATTCTGTTTGATCCATGGCAACTTTTGAATGGCCGTCAATGGAAAAATAGACTTTTGGCCACGTAATTGTGTATTTTTGAGCATATCTTGACCCTTGCTCTTTAAACTATAACTTTAAACTGTTTAACTCTTTAAAAATAAGCTTCCATTTGCTAACCTGTATCTAGCGTAACATTTTCATAGATTTATTAATATTTTGAATTAGTTTGTATTTTCATATTGTTTTCATTTTAATTTTACTTAAAGATTTAGTCACTTTGTTGTGTTTTGTCATTTACTATTATTATTATTTTTATTACGTCTATAATATTTATCAGTTTTTATTTCAGGTTTAGTTTTAATTATTTTAGTAACAATTTAGAACTACATCTATTTTATTCAATTTCATCTATTTATAGTTTTAGTTAACTATAATAACCCATTCATGTTATCTAATAAAGTTAATTAACATTAACGATGAACAGTTGTAATGTTATTCAAAATACTTTAAAGTCATTTATTAATTTAATCATTTTATGTTAATTTCAGCATTTACATTAATCATTCATTAAAATCAAAAGTGTCTGTTAGTATTAGTATTATTCAATGGCACTGAGCTAAGTTGATCTAATAATGAGTAGTTGTATTTTTACTATTACAACTAATGAGTAGTTGTATTTAACTAACATTAACAAAGATTAATAGGTACTGTAACAAATGTTTTTGCTCTTTGTTAATGTTAGTTAATGCATCCACTAATTTAAAAAATGGGACCTTATCATAAAGTGTTGGTTGTAAAAAACAAAAAACATAATAATAATAAAAAAGGACTGCAGACTTATATACATTTGCATATATACTTGTATACATTTTAATGGCAAAAGGTGTGATGGAGAAAAATTGAGTGCGTGCAGTCAATTATGTTGAGTCAGTATTATTTAAATTCACTGTGTGGCATAAGTTTGTCCCAGACGTTGATTGTGCTGATTGGACGAGTCTATCAATAATCTGATTTTATCTGTGTGTTTCTGTAGCTGAATTGCACTGTGTGCAGTCGAAAGCAAATGAAACACGTTATTAAACCGAAGCAAACAGTCACTCACTCAGACAGGACAAAGTAAAGCTCCAGCTGCTAGACAGTGTCTCAGGACTCGTCTCAGACTAAACATGACATGGGGAACACAATGATTTACAGCTGTTAGTGTGACAGAAGAGACCAATGAACCATAGACTTGGACAGTAAGATTGAAACAGTTTATGTGCTCTTCACTTGGGACTGTACGGTCATTCTGGAACAACACAGCTCAGACGGAGCATGTTAAACACTATAAGTGATAATTGGATATGGAGTAAATAGATGAATTTCCATTAAATGTCCAGGTCATATTTCAGTATGTAAGTACGTACGTGATTAAGAAGTACGTAAGTACATGAGTGTGTAAGTATGCATGTATGTAAGTACGTATCTAATAACATAAGTACGTAAATACATAGGTACATAAGTTAGTATATGTGTAAACACGTAAGTACGTATGTACATATGTAAGTTCGTTACATAAGTACATAAGAACGTAAATATGTAAGTACTTAAATACATAAGTATGTAAGAATATAAGTATGTAAGTACGTATATATATGTAAATACGTATGTAAATATGTAAGTACGTGAAAGTGCGTAAATACGCAAGTATGTAAATGCATTTATATGTAAATATGTAAGTATGTAAATATGCAAGTGCATAAGTAAATACGTGTGTAAATATACAAGTACGTAAATATGTAAGTGCTGTAAGTACGCAAGTACATAAGTTAATAAATAAAATTGCATATAGAAAATGAAGCTTTTAAAATGAGCAAATACAACTGTTCTAACTGCACTACTGTACTTACAACTGTAATTATGTTAATGTAAATATTTCTTTCACATTACAGTAATGAGAATTACTGTAATCGGGAAATGCTTAACTGTTATGAAACATTTAGAAACAAATCCTAATGAGTTATTTATAACATACAGTTGTATTGAATATAGTGTATATACTTTTGTATTTCATTTATATAAATACAATATATAGTTTTTTATGGGGTGAAATGCCTTATAATCTAGACATTCTTAATAAATTTTTATAATTCATAATTCAGATGCATTCAGATAATCTTGGTTCTAACATGACTATTTCTGCTCATATTAAAGCCTGAATAAACTAAATGCCTAGAAACAATCCCACATTTTTGTAGTCTCACACTCAATTCCTCCCAAATATAGTCAGCTTTATTAAGCATATTTAATAAAGGCATTGGCAATTCATTTTTGTTTGCCTCCATTGCGTAAAAACAGAAATATTAATTCAAGGAAAAATATGGCACAATACACTGTTAATATGAACTTGTCACTTATATTTTACTTGTATTTTGAAATATGCATTGAGTTGTGTGAAATAACCAGTACCTTTTCCTTGTTCCTACAATTTTAACCATTACACTGAAGTCAAGTTTATTTATGTAGAGCTTTATACACTTTGATTCGAGCTTTACAATAAAAAAAAAAACAAACACCAAAATTCAGTATAAAGAATCAGCCATTTTAAGTACAACTTCAAGTATAACAAAGTAGCTGAGACTGAGTCAGTGAACTCAGCGTTACAATAGCCTCATTTCGTATTTACCCGATGAGCACTGAGGTGCTGCAGATGTTTGTGGACTCACGGGATGTGATGTTTTCCAGGTTTCCCAAGGGGACGCTACTGAGAAGCTGGCTCACCAAGTCCCGACCCAGACTGCTGCTGCTCATCGCCGGCTTGAAGAGGCCTCAGGTCACCCTCATGCGCAGGAAAAGGATGAAACGCACGAAAGTAGCAAAGGCCACGTAAGCGGTAAATATGGTTATTGTTGGATGTCAGAGTAACCTCTCAAAGTCAGCCCGACCACTTCAACCATCTTCCTCTGAAATGAACTTCAATCTCATTTAGATTTTATAGTGATTGCACTGGATTTGTAAATTAAATGGAAGAGTAGTTAGATTGAGAAGATCAGAGGAATAAAAGAGGGCATAACAGGTCAACACTGATTGAAGAACTGTTGATGACTCATTATACGTCTGTTGGACCTATTTTTAGCTGTGCACCAAATAAATGACCAGTCACCATCCATGAATAGGGTGTAGTTTGATGTCCCATCATGAGCATGTAAAGAAAACTTCAAATGTCTGTACCCAACTTTACTGTTTTTTAGCGCATTTTCACTGGCAAAATCCATTTGTTTCAATTGAAAACAGCACTATTGGGAATTTCAAGCATTTTAATTACCAAAACTTGATGTTTAGATGTGTCCAACATTTTGCATTATGTTTTACTTTTATATGCTTTTTATTGCATTATTTTCCCCCATTAAACAAATGGAACATTCCATAAATTTGTGACACCCAGAAAGTGACATCATTTGGACAGCATGGCATATGGACAAGTAAAAAAATTAATTTTCCCAATTTTTAATTTTAATTAAAAGTAAATGTTTTCAAGTAAAGGTTATAGCTTTGGCAGCATTTAATAAGCTCAAGCTTTCACTTTTTTTTTTTTTTTTTTTTTTAAATAACATCAAAATATCAGTTGTCCTAAACAACCCTTAAGTATTTATTATAATATTATAACTATTAATACATTTATACCATCTTTATTATTATTATTATTATTTCTATTTTTGCCTTTAAACCTGTTCCAAATTTTGGTAACATGGCTGGAACGTTAGTAAATTTTGGTAACATTGTTTCAACATTAGCAAATTTTGGTAACATGGCTGCAACATTAGCTAATTTTGGTAACGGCTGTAGCATTAGCTAATTTTGGTAACATGGCTGCAGCATTAACATTTTGGTAACAGTGGCAACATTAGCAAATTTTGGTAACATGGCGGAAACTAACAAATTTTGGTAACAGCCCAAGTATTAGCTAATTTTGGTAACATGGCTGCAGCATTAACATTTTGGTAACAGTGGCAACATTAGCAACTTTTGGTAACACTTTTTTTTGGTGTAGGCACCAATTGTCACTAATAACTAGCTGTTTATTAGCATACTGCTAGCATTCTATCATATTGGCTGTTAATTAGCACTTACAAAGCACATATCAATGCCTTATTCTGCATGACCATATTTTAAACTAAACAACTACCTTGCTATTAACAAACAACAAATTATGAGTTAATCGGGGCAAAAGTCACAGTTAATAATGAATAATGAGAACTGGTCCCCAAACTAAAATGTGACCCAAATTTCATATAAAATAAAAAAGCTCTATAATATTACGTTTGTTCTCCTGGGGTTGATGATTAAATTCACTGGTCCTCTGGTGGTGGAACTGTCAAGCCAGCTTTTGTACCCTATTCATGGAAAGTGCTACCAAAATATAAAAAATAACATGAGTTGCTTATTCAGCAGAAATCTTACATGCAGTCCTTTGCGTTGCAGAACCTGCAGTCGTATGCCGCATTTCACTTGAGTCGCTGACACAGAGAGAAGCTCCATCTGCCGTCGACATGAACGCAGATCCAGAAACAGAGAAAGCATCTCAGTCGTCTCTGCCAAACATACGAACTAAACGCCAAAGCAGAAGCAGAAGAGGCTCAGAGTTTGTTGTGAAAATGAGGGATCTTCCACAAAGATCCAGACCCCCCGACTAAGATCCGGAGCCTCCCAGTGACATTTGTTCATCTTTCTCTCAAATACACTTCTGTCATGCTTCAGTTCACTACACAGCGTGTGACAGCACATTATTGCTCTTGCTCTTTAAGTGCCTTTGGTTGACAGTGCTTTCCTGTGTTCTCTGGTCAGGATTTCAGGGACTTTTATTTTTCGATTCCTAATGATGCGTGTGGGTGAAAAAGAAGAAGAAAAATCATGAAAAAAGAAAGAACAATGTATAATTGCCATGAGCTAGTAACCAACAGCACACCAGTGGTTTTTTTTCATACTGTAGAGCCGTCAGACTGACAGCTGACGGTCCATTACTGTGTCCTGAGAAGTAAAATAATTCATTTAAATGTCAATATCCAATGAAAAAATATATCAATCCAGATGGACCATTATGTGGCCCCATTATCATTTAACCCAAAAAACCATCATAGAAACATGATTGAGTAATTTTATTTAAAATAAATAAATCAATCAAGCAGCTATCTGAAATAATTTATATAACTAATTGGTTATTGAACACGTCCACATAATTAATAAAAAAAACTGCATTAATAATTGTTTGGTGAATCTCATTAAGCATGTCAATTCTGGCTCATATATCACAAAATCTATGGTAAAAATAAGAAATTATATTTTGCATTAAGAAAACAACCATGTTTTAGGACAATTAGGAGTTTTGTTTACATATTTTCCATACATTTTACCCCAAAATCACCATTACTAAAAGGATTTTCTTTTTTCTCAATAGGTATTCTCATTATATTCTCGTTATTATTGTACACTAATAAACTTCAGCCTGTCTGGACGCATTACATAAAAACAAAAAGCTATCAAGAATAAATACACTTTATTTTTAATTAAATTTTCTTTATGCAAAATATAATTCATACTGTATAAATGGTTTTATAAATATTTTATAAATTATATTTTCAAATTCTAACTTGTTTCGTTTCATCTGATTTTGAGGTGAAATACGACTCAAACATGTCTTGACATTTTTCCTGAGATTCACCCGTCGCACTTCCAGCAACAAGATACAGCAAAACAGAAACTTTGAAACTTTCTCTTTTGAACAATTCTGTCTTTTGTGTTCATATTGTCTTCTATCTCTAGCTACTATGTCAAAGCAGACACACAGATTTGTTTGAAGAATCACATACGTTTAATATCAGAGCATTTTAAGATTCTTTTCAGTAATTCTTTGAATAAACAAGGTAACACTTTATATTAAGTTGTCCCATTTGTCCTTTGTTACATTTATGCAGTAACAACATAGTAATAAAGTAGTAATAATAAAACAAAATATTAACATTTCTAAAAATATACAGACATAAATCAAACCACTGACATCAGCTCATTATACCATTTGCATAGCAAATTAATTAATAATTAAATGATCCAAAACTAAGCACTTAATATAAAGTGTGACCAATGTGTGCAAATATGTAAAAATCAAACCCCTGAGGACGATTTATGGGAATGTTTCTATTGTATAATAGTAATTTCACTTCACATTTATGAAAAACACTGTAATTAAGTGCCCTTCATCACACTCTCTCTCTCTCTCTCTCTCTCTCTCTCTCTCTCTCTCCCCCTCACACACACACACACACACACACACACACACACACACACACACACACACACACACACACAGAGTCTAGCTGAAGTTCATCTTTAGTTATAGTTTTTGTAGTGCTAGTTAGAAATCAGTTTTCATTACATTTAATCTCATTTCTAGTTTCTCATTTGCTTTTTTTAGCATGACTGATTTCCATTCAAGCATTAAATATGAAACCCATTAAGGAAGATGCAAAGAAATCCTACGGGATAAGAAAGTAAACATGAGCAGGTTCGACTCACTACACATTTTAGCCATTCTGTGTCCTAACCAGATGTGACGCAACGAGTTTCTTGTGTCTGTGCTCACTGAAAGTGAAACATGACACAATCACAGCCAGTCAGATGATATTTGACGTTTAATATTTAGTTATAAGGGCCAATGAGAGTAGCTTTATCATGCTGGTTAGGACACAGTGCAAAAGTTTTAGCTTCAGAAGTTACGTGATTTCAGATGGGCGAGTGTTTGGGATGCTATTTTGCGGTGAATTTGTGCTGGATGAGCTTGTATCTGTTGAGCTGCTGCTCAGAGACGGACGGCTGAAGGCCTGCCAGAGCCTGTCTGAAGTCTTCTGAACACAGAGTCAGAGCGCTGGCCTCTGAATCCACACCTGCATCACAGACAGAGATGAAGAAAGAGTGAAGGCAAGTAGAGCAGACATTGAGAAAGAAGCAGAGAGACTGACAGAGTCAGGCCAGAAACATCCTCTACTCAAGCGGACGTGAACGCTTGACCAACACATCGCCAAAGCACAGGGTTAAAATGAGGGGAAATTACTGCATAGCATTTGTGTTCACGTACTTGATTAGAGTTTGTTTTTAGGCTCAGAGCGAGTAGCTGGAATATGGACACATGGGTTTCATGCATAAAATCATGCACTTTTAATTTCTTCTTGGTTTAAACATATCTCTATCCTCTAAACTTTAACCAATAAAGATCTCAGGTGTAGAACTGGCAAACGCACAGACACTGTTTTCATATTTTGTTTATTAATAGATTGCAAATATTTGCACGGAAGTGAATGTTTGAACATGCTGATGAGTGTCTCTTTATGACTGCATTTCACAAAGCTGACGGATCAGTGAAGATGAAAGATGAAGGATCAAAGGAGTGTTTACTTCCTACACACAATTAATAAACAAGTGTCACTTCTTATTGGATAATATTGTTTATTAAATTAAACATTATTATATATATTTATAATAACAATGTTTTATTATTTAAAATCTTATAAGTAATTGGATGTATAATCCAATGTATTGTATGAATTATGAATACAGTAGTATTATTTTTATGTTTTTTAAAGAAGTCTGGTGTTCAGCAAGGCTGAATTTATTTAATTAAAAACAGTAATATATAATATATGGTGCTGTCAACGGATTAAAAAAAAATGAACTAATGAATCACAATTTTTTCCTGAAATTAATCGTGATTAATTGCACTTTAGCTAACAATAAAGTTTTTAAATATACCTTTATATTGCAATAATTTCACATTCAATCTTCAAATCAATGTAGAAACAACATAAAGACAGTATATTTTTAATATTTGTTTAATGGCATCTTTTTTATGACTGATACTCATTGATAACAATACTACTGAAGTCTCTAGGAAATGTTCCTTTTTTTCCTAATGTATCATAATAAATGATACTTATCATAATAAATGTCACATTTACCTGTGCCCTTCAACAAGTAGGAAATATACAGAAATTGAATCAAGTTTTAAATTAAATATACATGAATATTTAAAGCTACAAAAGTTATTGATTTCCTTTTTTTTCTTTGACATGTTATTTGGCTGCTATTACTTTAAGAGCTGCCGCTGCTGAACGTGACGCAGATCTGACACGCATACTCGTACTTTCATTCATGCTTAAATATGAGATGATACAAG
The DNA here is from genome assembly GCA_036784905.1 of Acrossocheilus fasciatus. NCBI lineage: Eukaryota > Metazoa > Chordata > Actinopteri > Cypriniformes > Cyprinidae > Acrossocheilus > Acrossocheilus fasciatus. The sequence goes on along the minus strand of CM071959.1, from coordinate 30,137,033 downwards.
CTACAGCACGCGCCGCTACATCTGGGCATGCAACTGAAGAGCACGCTACGAGCACAGCATAATGGCTGACAGGACAGGAAGATTCGTTTTTTCTGACATATGGCCAGAAGCAGCAGTTGTGAGTGGGGAGGCCAACCCTAGCCTTAACCCTGCGCTAACTGCATTCAATATTTTTAACGCCATTAAACTGGAAAAAATAATAGCCTGCGTCAACGTGCTAATTTTGACAGCACTATTAATATAATAGAATACTTGTATTCAGAAGGAACGCATTAAACTGATCAAAAGTGACAGTCAAGACATTTAAAAAGATTTGCATTTCAAGTAAATTCTGTTCTTTTAAATTTTTTATTCATCATATATATATATATATATATATATATATATATATAAAACAATGATGACATCCTAAGATCAGTTCGCTTTAAATATGTCTGAGTTTGTTTTGAGCAGTCACATAAATGTCAACATTAATTTGTGTGTGTAACAACTAAACACTCCTCTGAGGTAACAGCGCCTGTGGCATTTTCTGTGACATTTGGCATTTCTGAGTCACAATCAAAAAAGGCCGTTCATCCTTCACTGCTTGATTTTCCGCATACCTTCAGTGATTCGTGAAATCTTCCTCTTGATGGCACACATCATGGCGTCCGAACAGAGCGCGTAGAGATCGGCTCCGGTCAGCTGAGGCGGACAGGACTCCACGACCTCGGACAGACACACGCTGGGGTCCACCTTAAACCTCCAAACAGAAGAGCAGCAGAGCGTCAGCAGCAAACACGCTCCAGCACTGAGAGAGAGGAGACTGATGATGAACACACTCACCTGCGTAAGATCGCCTTCAGAACCTGCAGCTGAGACTCTCTGTCTTCATTCACACCCACATACACCAACTTATCAAATCTGGAAAGAAAGAAACATTGCAAGAATGCAAGACAAACTGAAAAGCAACTGAATCTGAATGTATTTACCTGCCAGGCCTGAGCAATGATTGGTCCAGTAGATCTGGGCGATTAGTTGCTCCGATCACAAAGACGTCTCCAGACGAATGAAGACCATCCAGCTCTGCTAAAAGCTGCGACACAACCCTAATAATAAAACACGGCAAACCCTGGCTTGTCATGATGCAGCAGTCCTTTAGCCTTTATACACATTTCAAAGCGGCTTCACTACGGTGGCCCAGTAGTGCACAACACAACGAAATCTCCACAACACAATTAAAACGCCACAACACAATGCATGGGAATAATTTCATTGTGTTGTGGTCATTTAGTTGTGTTGCACTAATTTTGCTGTGTAGCGGCTTGTTTCAGTTATGTTGTGCTAATTTCGTTGTGTTGCAGCCAAGTTTATTATAGTTTTGAATTTTTAAATTCGTTTTATTTTAATATCGCTTTCAAATTTGCTATAAAATTCACTTTAGTTTTTATTAGTTTCATTAACATTTTTGTTAGTTTTAGATTCGGTTTTATTTTGTGAACATTTTTATTTAGTTTTTATATAGTTTAGTTTCAGTTTTAATTAAAGTTTATCAACAGAATCAACAGATCACTTCCAGAGCAAAGGCCGAAGAAAGACATAATTTAACCTTAGTGAGGCAAACATTTAGCGACACAAAATTAATGCATGCTGAGATTGATTAGATGGTAAAACTATACAAATATACGCCAAAGGAAGCAGTCAAGCCTTTTTACTAAATAAATCTACACAAGTTGCGCTTAATGTCATATCTAATGATGTGTGTTGAGATATTTAATATGAAAATAAATGTAGCCTAATTTGGTTATGCCTTTTTTCTTATTTAACCATAATCATGATGGGGACTAATTTAAATACGATTGCCATTATTATTGAATTTCAAGTGCCCCTATTATGGGTTATGAAAGGTTCATATTTTGGTTTTGGGAGTCCCCAACAACAGGCTGACATGCATGCAAGGTCAAAAAAACACTTTCATTTTCTTATAATATGCATTTATTTTTACCTTATTTGCTCAACGACTCCCAAACAATTCGCTCAACGATTCATTTTTCCAAACCCCTCCTTTGCGTGACGCTAATCCGCGGTGATTGGTCCGATTGGTCGATTTCATTTAAAGCAGAGTGCAGCGTTGCTTTGTGTACAGCGTTACCGGGGAAACAGCTACTTTTAACGCTCCAAAAGCTGCACCTAGTGGCAAAAAGTGGGCGGGCAATATGCTAATGTTTCATGTTGACGTCAACATGAAACGTTTTAAAAACTACTCATTTCAATGATTCAGAGTCGACTCTTTCTTTTGAGAGACAATAACTTTATACACAGCGCACTTTTTACATTCACTTTCATTCAGCTGTGTTACACACTGCATTAAAGGTCATTTTCAGAAGTCCATAATAGGGGCACTTTAACAATAAAGGCTCATATTTGAATATGTTCTTTTCTTTATTTATGAAGAATTATAAGCGTGTGTATGATGTGATTTAGCTTTTGCACATTTGTTCGAAAGTTTGGCAGAGTGATCACAAGATGCTAGGCCACAGTTTTGTATCGTTTACAGAAAGGCACACTCTCATCTTTTTTTCTGTTAATTATCATGTTGCTCTGCGTGTCTGTTTTTCTTCAAAGCACCAACTTGCCTAATGTTGGTTTGATTGCTTGTGTTACATGAGAAAATAAATAATTTTGCCTACCTGATGTTGTAGATTAATGCGGGTTCGGGCGGGTCGCGACATGCGGTCTTTGTCAAACGGTTCTGGTCTGGTACAGAAATAAATTAGTGCTGCTGTCGGATAACGGGTCGGGTGTTAAGTACTGCTGGTGCACGTTCACCAAACAGGACTCGTGCAGGACTCTGCTTTAAACTGCTTTGCGTCTCTCCGTCAGATAACCCCATGCGTGATGCACCATTTACAGGTATTTTCCTAAACTGTCACACAGCTCATATATTGTTCCGCCAAGGGGTGAGAATGTAATGATTAAGTAAACGATTATTTATTTTTGTTAATTATTTAGTTTTTCAATAACTGTTGTTAGTTTCGTTTCGTTTTTCAAATATTTTGACTTTTTTATTTTAAGTTTACAAAATAGTTTTTTCATCAATCGTTTTCGTCTTAGTTTTAGTTTTTGTTTAAGAAAATAACCTTGGTTGCAGCTTGTTTCCATTGTGTTGTCCTAATTTCATTGTGTTGTGGCAATTTTATTGTATTGTGGCTCGTTTCTATTCTGTTGTGGCCTGTTTCTGTTGTGTTGTGCTAATTTTGTTATGTCGCGGCTTGTTTCCATTGTGTTGAACTAATTTCATTGTGTTGTGGCTTGTTTCCGTTGTGTTAACTTCATTGTGTTTTTCTAATTTTGTTGTGTTGCAAACTTGTGACTTGTTTGCGTTTTGTTGTGCTAATTTTGTTGTATTGTGCACTACTGTACTTCACAGTATTAAACAGGAAAGTAACAGAATCAATGACGTAAAATCAATTCACATGAGGCTAATCTGTGTAAAGTAACAGTAACATATTTCTGATGACAGAGAATAGTGTACACACTTTGCGTCCATCGGATGCTCTCCAAAATGGCGCTACGCTGAGACAGAGCTTTATTTTCTTTGCGTACAAAAAGTATTCTGGTCGCTTCATAAAATTCAGATTGAACCACTGATGGCAGATGAACTATTTTGACGATGTTTTTAATACTTTTCTGTGTCTTGACAGAGTAATTTAGTTGGCAGTCAGTGGGACAGTCACAAGCCTCCCGGTTTTCATCCAAAATATCTTAAATTGTGTTCCGAAGAGGAACAAAGCTTTTACGGGTTTGGAATGACATGGGGGTAAGTGATTAATTACTAAATTTTCATTTTGGGGAGGAGTAACCCTTTAATACAAGTGTCTAAGCATTATATGAGTATTTTTTAATTTTATTATTATTATTTTTATTTTGGGAACCTTTTACTTTTACTTCACTAAATTCCAAATAATAATATCCTACTTTTTACTCCACTACATGAAATTCATTCCTCGAAGACATCCTGAGACAGGATAGTGTACCTGATTCATGAATGAGCTGATTCTTTTTTAATGAATCTGAATTTCCAGCCACTGAAAATTATCGGCCAAAAATATGAGCTGAAAATATATGCTGCGCCGCACCACCTGGCTGTATCCAGTGCACAGGTTTAACTCTCTCTCTCTTAAGCCATTGTCACTCTATGAATGTGCAACAGAACTGAATAAAAACAAATGTAATGATATTTAATATTGTGTTACTTTAAATATGTGTGGTTATTTTATTTCCTTTTCTGTCAGGGTTCTGTTTATTCATGGTTTTGTGACAGAGCCCTGACACTCCCTTCTTGTCTTGTTTTCTTGTCTCTCTTGTCTACGTGCTCTGTTTCATGTTGGAGCGTGGTGTTCGGATCCCGGCACTCTGGTCTTGTTCAGGCTCTGTTCTGGTTTTCGTGTCGGGATTCGGACACTCACATTCCAGGTCTGTCTTGCTGTGGGTCACATCCTCTGTCCGGATGTGTTGTGTTTTGTCCTGCACGCGGTTTGGGTTTGGCCGCATGCTTTCTCTTGTTTTGACTTGTTCTGTGTTGCAGTTTTTTTCACTGGCTGCGTGCTTTCATGTTTGTCATGTTTTGTGTGAACACGCGGCTTACGAGTCTCTTCATTAGCTGCGTGTTCGTGTCCTGTTTTACACAAGGCTAGTGATTTGTTTTGCTGTGTGTTTTTTGTGTGAGCACATGGCTTGTTTGGTTCTATGTGCCATGTGCTCTCATGTCAATTGTCTTGACCCCACCCATCTTGTTACCTGATTATTGGTTAATTTGCCCCACCTGTGTTTTACCTCGTTACCCTCCTCTTTTGCTCCCTATTTAATCTCCTTGTGTTTGCAGTCCCGTGCGAGTTCGTCGTTGAATGTTGTGTGTGCCTGGTATCCTGTCCTGCCCTGCCTTGTCAGTCTGTTTTCCTCTACGGGGTAGTTTTTGTTTGCTTGTTTGTTTTTATTATCAATAAAGCCCATTACTCCTGCAATTGAGTCCTCGCTCTTTATCCCTTCACCCAACCCTGACATTTTTAAATTCAATGTCATTAAAATTTAGTTTATAAATAAGTCACATAAATTACTTTATTAAATAAAAGCATTTTCAGTTTCAGTTTTCGGCCAAGTGCATCCACGATTTTCGGATTCGGCTCAGAAATTTCATTTCGGTGCATCCCTAAAAACTGGTGCTTTTAGATTATTTGTAGTTTAGTATCTGCACATATCTTGTGATCCTGACCTGTCCATCACCCCTCCTGAGTCTCCACTGTGGCCTCTATTAGGAGCCAAAGAGTCCAGCTCATCAAAGAAGATGATACAGGGAGCAGCGGTTCTGGCCTTACTGAACACTGACGGACAGAGAGAGAGAGAAATGTTAACATGCTCAATAAAATAAACATAGTGAAAATCAGCAGAAATGGATCAGCAGATTGAGAGGAGTAGTTTATTTCGTTACTCTTACCCTCTCGAATGTTCTCCTCACTCTGACCAACGTACATGTTGATGAGTTCAGGACCCTTCACACTGAAAACAAACACCAAACACACACTTTACGTGACATTGTTCATTTAGTTATGTACTCTAACCAGTCTCTCGAATATTTCAAACTCAAAGCAAATAAAGTAGGGCTGTCAGTTGATTAAATTTTTTATTTAATTAATTACATGATGTGTCAATGAATTAATCTGATTAATTGCAAATTAAATTTGGCTGTGAAATTACCTACAAAAGATAACTTAAAACCATTACTGTGTTAAATGAGAAAGTATCAAGCAGACATTACAAATAGTAGATTTAGAAAGAATTGTATTTTGTTTTTGTTTTGTTTTTTATGAAATGATACTCTACATAAGAAACTACCCGCAGGTGGCCGTAAATGTCTTTATGAGTCAGACTATTGAATTATTGGTTCACACGATTCGTTCAAAACGTGGATTCAATCAGAAACTAAACACCGCTGTGTTGCTCGGAGACACACAACAATACCGCTAGGGCTTTAAAAGGTAATATTTTCTCTGCAAAATTGAGGAAAAACTGAAAATATTGTGTTTAAAATGAAATATAACACAATATTAACTTCGTATTTACTGAACTGTTGTATAAAATCACATTTAAACTCGTGATAGATCGGGACAAAAACAGCACTCGTGTGATATTGCTCTCGCTGCTGGTGTGATGTTGCTTATCATATGATATAAATATGATCATACAGAGGCAATTTTTGCCCCAATATCTTGAATTTTAGGGCATCACTGCATTTATGGAGTTGTTTCCCTGCATCATGTTTGTCAATGGGCAACTGTATGAAATGCAAGATGACGTACAGGTTTGGGGGCGGGGCCAGTGCGCTAACTGCGTTAAAATATTTTAATCGCGTTATTTTTTCACAGCTTATTAAGTTAATGCGTTAAACTGACAGCCCTAAAATTAAGTAGTGTAGTCACCTGAGGAAGGTCATGGTACACTCGGTGGCGACGGCTTTGGCCAGCAGGGTTTTTCCGGTGCCTGGCGGCCCGTAGAGCAGCAGGCCGGAGCGCCGCAGTCCCAGCGAGAGCAGCTCTGGATGCTCCAGAGGAAGCTGAATCGTGTCCAGAATCTCCTTCTTAACCTGCTGCAGTCCACCAACGTCCTGCCATCTGACTGACGGGATCTGAGATGAAGAAGAGAGGACAAACTCGGAGTTTTAGACACGTCCACAGCGTTAAGAGCATGAGATTTTACTGCTAGCTATGTAAATAGCACATTAAGGCCCAATCTTGATTTCTGGGTGAAGTTTTATGACTTTAAAGGTAGGGTAGGTGATTTTGAAGAGAACAGGAGTAGCAAGCTCCCACCCTCCCTGCAAATCACTCTCCAAAGTCACACCTCTTCCGAAACACATAAACGCACACAGACAGACCAGAGGCTAACCAGCGACTAGGGATGGACTGATTAATGGTTTGACAATAAATCATGATTAAATCCCCGTGGTTATTTTTACCATTTCATATTTTAATTATCTTTAAAGCCGTATTCAGTTATTGCAATTTGAACAACTGAGGATAAATTAATACACAGCACACAGAGTAGTTTCGTTTTGTGTGAAACCATGGCTGAAAGCTGGGAGGTTTCAAAAGAGTGCCGAGGGAATTATACAAATGAATATATGAATTAATTAATTATATGAATGTACCACTGAAGATTCTGACTGTCTTGAGAAAAAAATGACAATTTGTTTTCATCTTCGCTCCATGTAATACCTAATAAAGTAGCGTTTTAATCGCAATGCTGCTTTGTCCACTGAGGTAATGGGAAAATGCTGTAATTCTGCTGCTCCATAAGCGCCACCTGCTGTCAGAGAGTGGATTTACAGACACTTACCTTCACAATCAGCCTGTGTGGCCAAAAAATAAACCGAATTTGCATGCCCTGCTGTAAATTTTGACCGGTTGATGAAAAACAAGCTTGTGTGTATTCTACACGTTTAAACAATTCGGATAAGTTAACTAGAATTGTTTATGGAGCAGATAAAATACATATAATCATTTATTAAATCAATTATCATTTTGACTTAACCCTTTTATTTAGTTAAAGTCTGAAATGTGAGGTTTACTATTCTATGAAACGTTTTCACAGCTTTATTTGAACATTTCGTACGTGCTATTAGATAAACTGATGCCAGTCATGTTGTCATTTAAAATCCAGACATATCATTGGTAATGTTATTGCTTTAGTGTTTATGCAAACAAAAAGCGATTTTATTTATTATTTGTTGATTTTAAAACAAAACTTGGTCAAAACAATTTAAGTGTCAGTACTTTTTGAGCATTTCCATCACATTTTAACAATACCATGATAATTTAGGTCATTATAATCGTAATAAAAAATGTTCAAACCATTACATCTCTACCAGCGACACAATGAGCTGACTAACATGCTAAAGTGCATTTAAAGTAGTTGATTATTAACTGTAGTGTGTTATTGTTGTTATATATTTAAATACTTGACATACAAGATTCAATAGAAATTACATTAAAGTATATTTTAAGTTTATCATAAATGCTTGTCAGTACATTCGGCAGCACAATTAAACCATATTTACAAGACAATAAATAATTATGAAATTACATATAAAGACATACTTAAGTTGTGCTTTTGATATAAATTTAAAATATAGTACATTTTCATTTAATTGCAATGAACATGCATATAAGTGTGCAAAAACATTAAATTCAGTTTGTTAAAAGTACATTGTTTTTGAACTTGTTTTTAAAAGCATGCTTAATACAAATGACTCAATCAAGGAAAAACAAGGTAACTGTACTTTTGGCGCTCCGATGGCTTGTGAATGCGCCTCCTGTAGGATGTCCAGTGCTGTACTGAAGTCCTCAGACGTGACGCTCACCCCAGAGACGCACAGATCCTCCTCTTCCTGTTCACTCGCCGCTTCTGGAGAACTGCACATGAAGAAACAGCTCTCCGGTTTCTGATCCATTCAACAGAACGGTCATAAACAAAGCCTGGAGTGAATATCAGCAGCAGGGGAAGACTTACTATGTCTGCAGAAGTCGTCTGTGAGCGGCTTTCCCAGCGTTGGTAAGGAGTGCGCAAAGATCTCCTAAAACAAAACCCTACAGAAACAAAGTCAACATGAAACGGCACTGGCAATCAAATTTATTCACATAAAGTGATATAATATGGTAATTCACTGGATGCAGAGCAATTTCTACATTTATCATTTATCTATAACATGCTCCAAAACGGTTCACAATTGGACCAGGAATGTGTATAAAATAGTACATAATGGCCAATTTCAATGCAAAAATGAGATAGATTATAATCTCACAGCTGTCTGTTTGGCAATCTTGCCAAGATTGACATCTTTTCCCAACGTCAGGTCCTCACTGAGGCTGGAGAGCATCGTCCTGCGCTGCTCCTCGGACAGACTCTCTATCGCCACCTGGTGCACAAACGCTGCCGTCGCATCTGAGGACAGCTCCCGCTGGCTGCTCACAGACCCCACCACCACTACACTGCAGCATAGCAGAAGAAAGAAGGAAGCTATTACATATTTGATCTGATTTATTTATTCACCCCCCATTGTAACGCTTGGAGGGGCCAGGACAATTTTTTAATATAACTCCGACTGGATTCGTCTGAAAGAAGAAAGTCATATACACCTAGGATGCCTCGAGGGAGAGTACATCACAGGCTAATTTTAATTTTTGGGTGAACTAACCCTTTAAGAGGAGCATGCGTCTGTAATGTCCCCGTGCGCTGCAGGTGTGTTGGCGCCTCACCTGGCGTGAGCAGCTGCTACGAGCTGGCAGAGCGTGGACGTGACCCTGGAGTCGGTCTCGGAGCCGTCCCGCGGCTGGCCGAGCAGCTGCAGGTTTCTCAGCAGCAAAACACACGGGTGATGGAGCTCCGCTCTCTCAAAGACGGACTTGATCTTCGCCTCGCAGGCAGCCGCAGTGTCTGCGCAGAGAGTGACGCAGTCCACCTGCACACACCAGCACACATCCAACTCTATTCATACGATAACATCAGACAAGCGGCATATTTAATGTGACCATTGAATATGGCCATAATATGAGTCAGCACTGTGACATTTGCTCTCTTGATGTAATTTAGTTGGCCACAAATTAGTAGAAAGTGGCTATGATTCAACTAAAACAAAGGAACAAATTAGTACAATGTGCTTGCAATTTAACTAAAATGAGTAACTCAAAATAGTAAGTCACAGGAAACAAATTCTTAATTGAAGGTCAAGATTATCATGCCTGCATTTCACGTGCAGGGCTTCATTGAAAATAAAGAAATGTGGACTAAAAATATACAACGACTCCATTCTCAATAAAACACTATCAAGAAAATATGTTAGATGGTATGATTAAAATTTACAGTTTCACTTAATATTTGATTTAATCTGTGGTTACCATGGATTAACTATAGTAACCATGTTTTTTTGGCTTTATTTGTAGTAAAATCATGGTTAATTTTCATATGGGTTGTTTTCTGTGAACTTACGAAAGACACAACTTATGGAGGTTTTGATGCTCGTAACTGTTCAAAAAACACAAAACTCAAGAAAAAGGATGTAGAATAATCACAAATCACCTTGATCAGATGCAGATGTAGCCTCCTGCTAGCTGCTCGTACCGCGGTAACTTTACCACTGCCATTCGGACCCATCAGAAGCACCGAACAGCCTCTTTTTAATGTTAGAGAGCTGCAAGATAATAATTTTTTTTAATATTATGTAAATTAAACAGTAATAATATTTTAGAAATTGAGATTTATACATCCATTGATGTATGGTTTGTGAGGATCAGACAATATTTGGCCGAGATACAACTATTTGAAAATCTGGAATCTGAGGGTGCAAAAAAAATCTAAATATTGAGAAAATCTCCTTTAAATTTGTTCAAATGAAGTCCTTAGCAATGCATATTACTAATCAAAAATTAAGTTTGGATATATTTACGGTAGGAAATTTACAAAAAATTTTCACAGAACATGATCTTTACTTAATATCCTAATGATTTTTGAAAAGAAAAATCTATTATTTTGACCCATACAATGTATTGTTGGCTATTGCTACAAATATACCTGTGCTGCTTATGACTGCCTTTGTGCTGCAGGGTCAGTGTTAAAAATAAAGGCTCCAAAATATACATGTGACCACAAAACCAGTCTTAAGTCACTGGGGTATATTTGTAGCAATAGCCAAAAATACACTGACTTTGTGTCCTTAATACTACAATATTGAGGTCGTGAGCACCTTATTCATAATATGTACACAATACTGACCTTTCACTGAAGTGAGGCTGGATGATAGTGAGCAGTTTCTCCACAGTGCTGCAGAGACCCGGAGGACAGAGACTCGTCCAGAAAGACGAACCCTTCTGCAGCACAGAGCAGGGAGACAGGCTGTGGGCGGAGCCTCCCTGTGGACAGCCAATCAGAACTTGAACACACCTGCATATATTAACTGCGTGGTATAAAAGAGCAGATTCCGATTGGACTATTATTAATATCTCTGTGATTGTCTTCATTTCTCACCATGTACAGTGAAGTGTGATTGGAGTCAGCCAGATATGAAGAAACCTCTTCCTCCTCGGCAGAAAAACCACACACCTGCTTTACTTTGAAATACAGCACAGGCCACCTGCGAAACACAAAGCCTGCATGAGGACTGATTTTCAAAGCTCTCTAAAGCAGCTGCTGAAGATAAACCGGCACCTGAGGATTCCTTCAGAGCTGTTCTCCACTAGATCAGGATGTCCTTCTGACGGGATTCCCAATATACTCCCTCGCTGAACAAGCCTGCAAACAAACACAACACTCAGGAAAACCAGGAAGATGATTCGTATATGATTGTAAATGCGCTCTGAGCACCTGGGTGAGCTGAAGTGTTTGTGGAGGATGCTGTCGAAGGGCCCATGGGAGTTGTAGTCTGGAGATATGATGGCTTCAATGTGCAGCTCTTTAGCAAACGGTGGCGCTGCACATCGACACGCGCTCACGGAGATCTGAGACTCGGCCTCAGACGACGCCTTATTCCACCTCTGCTTGAGTTAAACCACATCACACATCTGTTTACATCTGATCGACTCGCTGAATATTACCATATACAGTGGTAGAGTGAAAAATAATCTCTGGCCATTTTGAGACAAGCAGCAGTCGATAACCAGAGTTGTTTTTTGTTCATTTTAATTTAAAAATTGTATTAAATAGGTGCCTATTTTTTAGTGCTGTCAAACGATTAATCGCGATTAATCGCATCCAAGATAAAAGTTTTGTTTACATAATAGATGTGTGTACTGTGTATATTTATTATGTATATATATATATAACTACACACACATACCGTATATATTTTGAAAATATTTACATATATTTATATTCATATAATTTATATTATATATATATAAATATATTTAATGTATAAACATAATGTACTTATAAACAATGTAAAAAAATAAAAAAATAAATATAGATAGATAGATAGATAGATAGATAGATAGATAGATAGATAGATAGATAGATAGATAGATAGATAGATATGCATGTATGTGTATTTATACATAGATAATAAATATACACAGTACACATAAATACATTATGTAAACTAAAATTTTTACTTTGGATGCGATTAATCGCGATTAATCGTTTGACAGCACAACTATTTTTATAGTTTTATTTTTATCTGTAATTTCACAACAAAATACACTGGGTCATTTCTGTTGAAGCAATCTTTTGAAGTCTAACATTTGTAAAAATGTACATGCTTATGTAATTTAGAGAAGTTTTTATATTTCCTCTCTCTATATAAATTTGGATATATGAAGTATAACTGATTTAATTTGCACACATACTGTAATACTCATGGACAATGATTTATATACTATATGCAGCAAATCTCTATAGCTTCAATGTTTATAGTCACAAATTTATAAATATACAGCACAGATCTACACTATAAATGATGTTAGATATGTAAGTTTGTCCAGCTATATTTGCATACAGTACACTCGCATAAGCAAAATATGCTATATAGTAAATCTCAACTGCTTGATTGTATATACAGCTGTTCAGAAGTTGGGGATCAGTAAAATTTTAATGTTTTTTAAAGAAGTTTCTTCTGCTCAACAATGCTGCATTTATTTGATCAAAAATACAGAAAAAAAAGTCAAATAATGAAATATTATTACAATTTAAAATGACTTTTCTATTTCCATATACTTTAAGATATAATTATTTCTGCGATGAATTTTCAGCATCATTACTCCATTCTTCAGTGTCACATGATCCTGCAGAAATAATTCTAATATGCTGATTTATTATCAGTGTTGGAAACAGTTTTTGCTGCTTCGTTTTTTTTTTTTTCGGACCTGGGATACAATTTTCAGGATTCTTTGATGAATAAAAAAAGTTTAAAAAGAGCAGCATTTATTTCAAATAGATCGCCTACCAAGTTTTTACTATCACTTTTTATCAATTTTACACATTTTTGCTAATTAAAAGTGTTCATTTCTTTCAGGAATAGAAAGAAAACAAAATACTGACCCCAAACTTTTTAACTGTAGGGTGTAATGTTACAAAAGACTTCTATTTTAAACAAATGCTGTTAATTTTAACTTTTTACTCATCAAAGAATGAGAATCCTGAAAAATGTATCACAGGTTCCAAAAAAAAAAGAAAGAAAGAAAAAAAAAGCAGTTTCCAAAATCGATAATAAATCAGCATATTAGAACGATTTCTGCAGGATCATGTGACACTGAAGGTCTCATGAAAATGCTTATAAATAGTACGCCAAATAAAAACGAAAAGTCGTGGTATTGATATGCAAAAATGGACTTTGGCGTTCATATGATACGCACGTGTTTGGCGTGCATATAATACACAGTTTTCGCGTGCATGTGATACGAAATCAGTTGGCGTGCATATAATACGCATCTGCCCCACAATCCTAACCCTACACATTGAATAGCATATACACGCCAAAGTCCATTTTTGCGTATCAATACCACCAGTTTTTGTTTTTATTTGGCGTACTATTTCTACGCACTTTCATGAGATCAGGGGCCTGTACCATGAAGCCTGTTTAGCTGGCTAGCCAGGTAAGTTTCAGTTTAGTTTGCGTCAATTTTGGGTTTTAGGTACCATGAAAGTGTTTTGGCTTTTAGCAGTGTTCATAGTAACTTACGCTCCACAGCTATCCTGCTCCGGGGCAGCTTATGTTCTGGTTCAGAGATCTCAAACCGAAATTTGACCAATCAGCTTCAAGCAAAGTGACACATCTCTGACTCAATAAAGCCACTCCTCCAATTTTTCTTACTCCAAATTAAAGGACGCTACATAGTAAAACATTTTTAAACATAAAATCATCAGATTTTTAGAGATGATTATTTTTTATAATTATTTTATATTATTTATATAATTATTATACACTTAATCCATTACACAAATCAGCTTAGTTTAATAGTAATTGTTAAAGCTTTTATTTGAAATTAATATAAACATATAGATAATATGCAATAGAAATAAGTTTTAGAATCAATAGCTGTAAACCTGACTACACATGAGTTTAGATTTTTAAGTGTTTTTATACCTATATATATATAAACTCTATAAACTAACTTTACAACTTTTACTTGCACTTATATGGTAAGATCTCTGTGTAAATGTGTTTAAATTCGTCATATTGTTCAATCTTTTGATCTTTGCTAGTGAATCGCACTGACTCTCTCACGAGAAGTGAATCACAGTTTCAAGGCATGTGATTGGCTGCTCATTACTGATGTCTCACTTTCGTGTGCACGCGCTCCATTAACTCAGGATCAAGCCTGAGTTGACAGAGAAAGCTGATGATCAGCTTCATGGTACCAACAAAGCCGGATTGGACTGGTTTGGTTTTGTCAACTCAAAACTAATCCTGTAACCCTGAGTTTGTTCAGCCACCATCATGGTACAGGCCCCGGGTTGGAAGACCGGAGTAATGATGCTGAAAATTCAGCTTTAATCAAAGGAATACATTACATAAAGTATATTAAAATAGAAAACAGCTATGCAATAATATTTCACAAAAATGTGAACTATATATTACCACCAAGGTCTAATCTTACATCTGAAATTATAACTGCATAAATTTACAACCAAATACAAACCAAATCAAATAAAAAAAACAACAAAAGCATTGGCAAGAAGTGAGGAATTAAGAGTAATATTACAGAATATTTCTAAATAAAATAAAAGATGTTTATGCACACTGCAAATCTGCTCAAACCAATGAAATTACTTCAAATTATCCAATGTTAACTTTAAAAGCAATACTAAACCAACTAATCTGATTTCCATTTTTAACGCTGTGAATTTTAAAACTTAAACTGGTTGACTTAATTCAGTTGACCAACACAATTATTATAACCTTCTTCACCTTAATTTTGATGGTCTTGTTTCCAACAGGCACTGCCATCCCGTCTGACAGGTTAAACCACTGAACGGGTGAAATCAAGCCCACATTATCATTCACCTCCATGTCTTGGTGCTTAACTGTGTCAAACGCTTTGATTGCAACCAGATGGACACGTCCCTGTCTCTTACAGGGAGTTTTACAGAGGCTCTCACGGTCGCCCAAGACAGGACTCTGAGTCTTCTTCATCTTCTCCGCTGGGACGGACGCAATCACCCACTCCCCGTTAAACACACCCAGCTTCAGCAACAAGCTCCTGCTCACAAAAACAGTGCTGTCAACGTCCAGCCCTTCATCCCGCTCGAGCCTAGACAGTATTCCTCCAGGTTTGTGGAGATTTGAGACGTCTAGCACGCGCACATCGAGCCTGCATTCAAGAGCCTGTGAGAAAGCACTGAAGTCTAACACTTTACTGTTCAACAGAGAGCTGCCAGAACTCAAACTGTTCGCATACTGAGCAAAATCAGAGACGAAGAGGGAGGGAGCTAGCATGGTGCTGGTGCTGCTAAGCTCCAGATCTCTGCAGTCCGAGAGCACGACGCTGGTGTCCACTGTTATCCTGCCCTGACTGACAGGTGTGCACTCCAGCACCACCACATCCGACAGGTACTGCTGCACCTGTGCGGCTTCCTCACCCAGTAGATGATGGTAGGGGATGAGAAGAGCGTCTCCTTGTCTCGCCAGCAGAGTCTGTCCGTGACAGGACGCCAGGATCAGCAGAGCGTTGGAGAACTTCTCTGAAGAAGCCCATTTAAAGCTTGGTTTGGTCCGAGCGCCGATCACGATCTTCTTTAGCGGCAGCAGAGACTGTGGACGAAGCGTTCCCGGTGAGTGCTCCTTCAGTCCGTAGTGTTTGAGGAAAGATCTGCTCACGTAAACAGCGACGCACGTGGGAATGTTTACATCGGTCTCTTCCTCAGGAGTCGCGTGCGCGCAGACCAAAAAGCCCCGATTCGAGGGGGACTGCGAGTCCGTGAGGGACAGTAACAACGCGTATGTGGGTCCAGTGTAGTCTGGAAACTTTTGAGTGAATTGTGATTTGTTGATAAGCACGTGTAGAGGATGAATATGTGAGGGAAAGTCCTCAAGGCACTGCAGCTTCATCGCGGCCGCCATGTTGGAAACGTGCGCATGCGCAGTGAAACGAGCGGAACTGGCAGCTGACAGAAAATCTTTCACGCTTCTACGTAAATGTTACTTTTAAAATAAAACATAACATATTTTTCCTCTTCAGACCAGAATTGATATTTTGAAACGTTAGGGTAATAGGAAAGCCAAAAGTAAATAAACTAAAAAAAATTGTGTAGCTATTTGAGCTAGCATTTACTGTAATACAATGTATTTAAACATTTTATACAATTATGTACTACTTCTTTTTTTTTTCTTAAATTATCTTGCCTTCATCTTATCATTTACTGCATGCATGGGTTGACATTTGATTAAATAATTCAAATTGAATGGCTACACAGATTAATAACACTAGAATTGCAATAATCAACATGATAATATTTCTCCAAGTTATCTTAACATCAAGTATTCTCATTTAATTTAGGTCCATTGCTAAAGCAGCACGTTATTTTTGCACTAATAAATAGCAAATACATCTGTATGTCAGAGTTTAGTAGATTTCTCCTTTACACTTTTTAGCGTAAAAATCTATCCAACAAGACAAATCGTCTTTTTGTCTTCAAGCGTGGACCCACTTCCCATAAAAATCAGTTGATTTAAATGACATTAATCCAGCAAAGCATTTAAAGAATGTGTCACTTTTTATGTTTCAATTAATGTTTAGTATTTTACTTTTTTTAGGTTTGCTACGACTAGCCATGAACCACAAGACAAAGAAAACACAAGCTGAAAAAACTGTCTTCATCAGCCTTTTTTCAAATAAATAAATACATTTACATTTAGTCATTTAGCAGATGCTTTTATCCAAAGCGAATGAGGACAATGGAAGCAATCAAAATCAATAAAACAGCAATGATACGCAAGTGCTATAACAAGTCTCAGTTAGCTTAACACATACACGTAGCAAGGTTTTTATTAGTATTATTATATAATAAATAAAAAGAAAACAGACAGAATAGGAAAATAATAGAGAAGCTAGTGTTAGTTTTAAAGGAATAAGCAAATTAACAGAGTCTAAAAGGGGCAATTTTTTAAAGAATATAAATAGAAAAAAATAATATAAAAAGAAAGAAAGAATTCTTGACAAAAATGCATGCTTGCTAATTAGCATGTGATATCAATCAAACTTTTCCACACATTTTTCACTTGTTTTTTCATTGTCATCTTCTAAAACAAACTGATGTGAAGCAGATGCAGAGGTTTCTGTTTGTATCTTGTTTCTCTTGGAAACTTGTAAACTCAGAAAGAGAGAAAGGTCACATGCAAATTTGCAATACAACTCTCAAGGTCAGTTTAAGAGTGTTTCTGAGTCTTTAAAGTTCACTGCAAGTCAAAGAAGAAGAAACTAGCTAGTTTCAAGAGAGTTGATTCATTTATGTTTTGATGGGTTTCTGCTATAGTTGCTGGTTTAATATTGATCTGAATATTTGTGTTTTAAGAATCCATTGTCAAATTACGACAGGAACTCAACACATCCCAGCTATAGTCATGCTTTATTGGGGCTGTTTTAGCGAGACCCCACTGATCTCACACACTGTTTGTCTGTGAACACACACTGAGAGAAACACTTGGTCCCAGCATGAGGATCTCTGTCACATTCGAGGGGTCCTGCAGGCCGTTACACGTTGCTCCTCATCAGACAGTAGGAACCATCAAGAAGATGATCACGGTATTTAAACTCCTGTCAGCAGACTTTGTCATGTTTATATGTTTGGTCATGTACATAGTTGACAGCTTATTTGGCGTTCGATTTAAGCTGTCTTCTGCTAGTAATACTGAATTTTAAAAATAACTTTTTGGGGCCTGCTGTTTGCATGGGAAGTGACCAGAAGCTCTTGTTTTTGCTCATTCGGGAGCTCTTCTTTGTGCAACTGTCAGATGATGAAGAGGTGCAGCGATATCTGGAGCTGAGTTACGCCGGCGCCGCCCTGCAGGACAGATTTTGGCATTGCCACAAGAAGCACCATTCGCTGTCAGGTGCTGGCCCCTCTTAAAAACACACATTTTCAATATTTCTGCAATATTTGCAGACAGTCTATGTTTTCAATGACTCATTGTAAGCTACACAAAAAGGTTTTTTTCTCAACTGCTTACACACAAAATCTTGACTTGTCACACAGTTTCTGAAAGCTGACACTCAAACAGCAGAAGCACACACCAAATCTGCAAAACCATACACTAATACTCAGCCTTTGACTCAGTTTTCAGATTCATAAAACACTTTTTTGCAAAACACAACACACAATTCTCTATGTAACACACACAAATCTAACAGAAATTAATATTATGGCAAAGGTGTTTGCAAATGTTTGCTTTTGAGATGTGTTTGTGATATTTTAAATGCAGTGCTTCATTTTGCAAGAGATGTGAGGCATTTTGCATTTTTGTGTGCAATTCTTGGATTTGTGTGCAAAGTTTAGAAAATGTGTGACCCTGTGAAAAGCTCCCTGGTTTATCAGTCTTTTTACCCATTTTGTCAGTGATTTGAGAAATATAGTTTACAAATATGGCATATTATGCAAGATTTTGTGATATTATAAAAAAAAAAAACATTTATACAGTCAAATAGTGGAAATGCATACACTCAAAACCAAATTTGAAAATAAAGGTTGATATGTTTATCCACAAATATGGCACTACTAGCAGAGTACAATTTGTTATACCATTATTAGAGAGGTATACGTATAAAATAACATAAAATTAAAAGTAGCTAGCATTAAACACTTTAAATGTTTGTACCGCCCCTTTAAAATGGGGATTCTGTCCTGTCTCACCTGCCATATTTTTTATTTTATTACAATATTTTACCTAGGATTCAGTCAGAGGTTTAAATTGTATTCAGACATGACTGAAAAATTGTGAACACATAAAACATGCATAAAATAAAACTGACACTGAGAATAAACACTCACACTTTGTTTAAATAAAGCATTTTTCCCTCATTTTCGGGATTTTGAAGTCTTGTTTGTAGTACTTGTGAGCCATTAGCTGTGCTGTAGAGAGCAGGTCTCACCACTGGGTGGCAAACAAGTCTTTTAAATGGGAATGTTGTACTTGGCTGTCTTGTTTCGATGCATGCAAACATTCTTCTCCACACAGGACGTCAGCAAGGCCGTTCTTCACGTGTTCAGTACCATAACAAAGGAGACACTTCCCATATTGAGCTGCTTTGTGTCCAAACTGAAGTCGGTGGTGTCCCTGGAGGAATAGTGCAGAAGTTTAAGCACTGGCCTAGTGCTCCGTTGTGCTCAGGAACTGTCGGAAATCACAAATGAAAAGCTTAAATAGCAATTTAAGTATAGTAATATTGTGTGTGAGCGTAGGTCAGAGCTGGGTAGTAACTATCTGGATTACGTAATCAGATTCCAAAAATTAAGTACTTGTAATTAGATTATATTACATTTTAATCAGACTACTGTTACTGTTTCATGGATTACATGACTGCATATTATTGACACAATAGCAATAATATGCACACAAATGCTCGTTATTCCTTATTTACACGTAATGCAAGCATTCCCAAACTTTTTTGTCATCTGTCGCCTAGTATATTTACTTTAAGTACCCCTGCGATTTTAAAATAAATATTTTAATAATTAAGTATCACATCTGCATGTTCACGGTTCTCTGTAGGACATGTAGGTAAATAAATTAAATGTTTTATTTTTTTAGTAAGTGTTCTATTTTGATTGATGTAATTATAAAATGACTTATTTTAATTTGGTGATTTAAAGGGATAGTTCACCCAAAAATGGAAATGTGATGTTGATCTGCTTACCCCCAGGGCATCTAAGATGTAGGTGAATTTGTTTCTTCAGTAGAACACAAACGAAGATTTTAACTCAAACCGTTGCAGTCAACGGGCTCTGGCATAGTAGACGCATGCGCGGAAGCGATCTGTCGTGCATTTATACGTCACTCACTGTTTAGATGGCTTCCGCGCATGCGTCTACTATAACAGAGCACGTTGACGCGTCACGCGCCGGATGATATGAACAGGCTCAGGACAGTTGGACATTGCGCTGGATCAGAGGTAAAAAAATGATATAAATACTATTCAGTTTCTTGCACAGACCGATTGTTTCGTGTCTTTAGACCTCAATGTATCGTCACAAGCCGTAGGGTTTTATTTGGTTTTGTCTGTGTATGTTTTTTTTACTCTCAAAGCCGTGGAGCCCATTGACTGCCATTATAACACTGACAGACTGCAACGGTTTGAGTTAAAAATCTTCGTTTGTGTTCTACTGAAGAAACAAAGTCACCTACATCTCAGATGCCCTGGGGGTAAGCAGATCAACATCACATTTTCATTTTTCAGTGAACTATCTCTTTAATTCATAGGCCGTTTTCACTCACTTTGGTTTTTTGAGTATAAAATTATCACACAATGTGGTATCTTCAAGTGCAAGGTGTCATTTTTTTTTCAGAAAATTACTGGCCTTCAAGAAATTACAGTTATTGTACATTATTTTGAGTGGTGAGTTTGTAAATAGAATTTAAATAGACAAAAAATTAAAAAAAAAAACAGGAAGAAATTTTACTGCTTTTTATTTAGAAAAAATCTGAAAACTCATGAACGAAAGAATCTAATGCCTCAATCTTGAAAAAGGAACTGTAATATATATACACACAAGTCTTTTTGGGACTCTAGATTGCACAGTTTTTACTCAGGAGGCATTTTCTTTACCCCAGTTCTCCAGGCGTTTTTGGATCCTCAGTCATTTAGACGTGGTGCTCTCTGAAGCAGTTCCTGTCTAACTGCAAGCACAGTCCCACATCACATTCCTGGCACTTCCATGGGGTGCTCCTTTTGCATCGTATGCAACGACGCCGACCCATGCTGGCCCTCTGTGAGAGGTCTTGAGTGTCACTCACAGGAACAGGCAGATGATCGCATCTCTCTCTCGGGCTGCCATCCAGGGGAACACCTGTGAGCTGAGCAGCTAGCAGCTCCTGAAAGCTTTGCCGTGTCATGTGCTTGTCATGGTGGATGGCGCTCAGCTCTTTGTGTAAAATGTAGCTGTTGGTCACTGCAATGTCCAGGTAGTGCTGGAAAATTGTCATGTACCACTTCCGTGTTTTACGGTGCACCGAATTTGTTCCGAGCATCTGGTCAGAGGTGTCAACTCCCCCCATGTACTTATTGTACTGCTGAACTGCTGTTGGCCTGGGAACCGTGACCCTCTCTTTTCGCCCGTCCTCTGTCGTCTGCCACCTCAGCACGGTCTCCCCGCTGTACACTGTGTGGACAGTTGTGCACATGGAGACCTCCCTCGTGTCCATCCACTTCACAAACAAAAGGACATCTTCTCTGATCCAGCGAATGGAGCCTCTCGGTGACCTTTTGTTCAGGGCATTTTGTTTGGTTGAAGGAACGCCAACTCTTCCTTCTCGATAAGTCCCACATGCGCCAAATCCCAGCTGGTTCAGATGTCGAAAGAGGAGAGGGCTTGTGTAGAAATTGTCACAGTAAATGACATAGCCTGACCCCAGGTAGTCTCGGTTCACCAATGATGTGACAACATCAAAAGACAGGCCTTTCCCAGATGCAAATTTTGACTTCCCAGTGTAGATCTTGAAGTCAATGGTGTAGCCGTTAACATCAGCTAATACATAAAGAATTATGCCCCACTTAGTAGGCTTGGCCTTCATATATTGCTTGAAGGATATCCTGGCTTTGGTGGCAATCATCCTCTCATCAACAGAAATGTTCTGTCTAGGGTGGTAAACAGACATGCATCTGTTCCTCATAATGTCCAAGAGTGGTTGCACTCTGTGGAGACAGTCATATTCCTCTGTGCCCCTTTTCTTGTCATTCTCTGCATCTTCCGTTGGATCACTGATGTGCAGATTGCAGGAGATTGCTAAGAAACGATCCCTGGACATCACAGTAACAGGAAAGGGAACATGAAACAAAGTCCTCTTCCTCCAGAAGTCCCTCACTTTTGGCAGATCCATCACACCCATGTAGAGAAGCAGACCTATGTACTTCTTCATTTCTTCAGGGTATACATCAGCCCATGTGAACTTCCTACCCCTCTCCAGATTTCTCGCCGCATTCTTGTTTGTGTTTGCACACAAGATGTTTATGACCTCTCTGTCAAAATATTGACTGAAAATATCAAGTGGGGACTTTTTTCCAAATGTGAGTGGAGGCTGCACTCCGGGTATTCTTTTAGGAGTAAACCTTGGAATATTGGGCACTATATCAGGATCTGCCTCAGTGTTCCATCTTCCATCATGTGATACTGGTGAGAGGCCACGGGATTCCTCCAGGCCATGGACGGGACCACGGCTACGGCTGCGAGCACGGCCCCGGCCCCTCTGAGGTGGTGTTGTGTTCGATGTGGATGGCCCATTTGCTTCTTTGTAGGTAACTGGAGAAGCCACACTGGAAAAAATAAAATAATAGAAGCATGTGTTACAAGCTCACTATATATTCATAAAGATACTTTTCATTATAAAGCAATTTATTAGTAAGAGCAAAATTGTACAAAAAAAGTAGCTATAATAATAATACAATATGAAATAACAATAAAAATAAAGCCTTTAGTTGCTTACACACACGCATGCAGACACATGCATACACACCTATACAAAAACAAGAAGATATACACATGCACACATGTACACACACATACATATATACATCTTGTGTGCAAACACAAACAAGAATGCTGTGAGAAATCTGGAGAGGGGTCGGAAATTCACATGGGCTGTATGCCCTGATACAAATGTATATATATCACATGTATACCCTGAAGAAATGAAGTAGTAGTCTGCTTCTCTATGAATCTGCCAAAAGTGAGGGACAATTTTCCAGCACTTCCTGGACATTGCATTGACCAACAGCTTCATTTTACACAAACACATGCACGTACACACATACACACCTACACGCAAATATACAGATATACACATAAATGCATGCATGCACACACACACGCACACTCACCTATACACAGACACACACACACACAAACATACAGATATACATGCATGCTCGTACACA
The DNA here is from genome assembly GCA_036784905.1 of Acrossocheilus fasciatus. NCBI lineage: Eukaryota > Metazoa > Chordata > Actinopteri > Cypriniformes > Cyprinidae > Acrossocheilus > Acrossocheilus fasciatus. The sequence goes on along the minus strand of CM071959.1, from coordinate 30,113,925 downwards.
CACATACATATGCACATGCACACACACATTCGCACACACACACGCACCTTATTACACACACATAGATATGTGCATGCACGTACACACATACACGAGCAAACATGAACGAATGCACGCACATACACATATACACGCGCATAAACGCACGCATATACCACACAAGTGTGTGAAACAGTGGTATTTCGAACTAAAACACGGAGTCTATGACTATTTTACTCACATTTCTCATCAGAAAGAAGCATAAGCTTTCCTTACCAATCCACATCTGGATCAATGCCAGCAGCATACGCCTCCTCAACATCTGAATACACAGACTCCGGGTCCGAAGAGTCATGGTCAGCCTCTTCCCAGGTGTCATCAAAGATCAAATCAATCGCCTCCTCTCTTGCAAAACCTTTCTTCGCCATGTTTTTTAATTATATTTTGCACTCTCCCGCTCTTCCCGAAAGCCGCTGTGATTTGCTGATGGAAAGCATGCAATTACAGTATTACGCCGTATATTGTCATAAAGCGCAAGTTGTCTACTATCAGGAGCTACTGGGGTGTTTTTTTCATCGTGCAAACGGTTGGTGAGTTATGATAACATGAATACAGCATGGTTACATCCGGTTTGGAAGCCCCTGCAGTTCCTTCCCTGCAAAAAAACCCCAAAAACAATAGAAGCCCAATAGAAACCATCACAGAAATTCTAATGGTTTCCATTAAAATACCATTATAAGCCATTAGCTTTTTCCAGTAAAACCATTACAAAATTCCTTTTTGTAGTGTGTTTTGGGCATTTTTCCAACAGGATTTAACATCCCACCAACAGAATCCATCACATACCAGTAGACACCATTATAGTTTCCATTAAAACCAATACAATTCCCATTATAACCATTAAAACCATTACATTTTCTATAGTTTTTTTTTTTTTCAGCAGGGTTTATAAACCCCAGTTTGGGAAACCTTGATAATGTAATGTTTAATACAATTCATGTTATTAATTACAACGAATGGAATATATTTTCTTACTCTTGGTATTTTTATGCCAATATGGTTTTAGATCATCCTATTTAAATCAATGTGATAAACGATATATATATATATATATAAGTAATCTAAAAGTAATCAAAAGTAGTCTGATTACTTTACCTAAAATGTGTGGATTATGTCATGAACCACAATTTTTGTCATGTAATTTGGACTACAATTTCTAAGTAATCTACCCAACACTGGCGTAGGTTTACTTTGGGTGGTTATTGAGGGGGTACCTCATTAATGCACTGCATGTCGGTAAGCAAATTTTCTTAGCGAATGCCATTAATGAAGGTTTGCTCTGCCACGGGTGGCATCCTTCTTCTGGAAGCCTGGGAAGGCTGGAATGAGTTTCTGAGAGCTTGTTTCAGAGGACACAAACAAACAGTTCAGCGTCATCTCTCTGAGGAGAAAGCTGTGCTTAGGTTTGGCAACAGCCCATCTTTGTATTAGTCAGTGCTACTACAGTATGTCTGTTCTGGGTGTTTCGGGTACATCAAAGGGGGTGACTTAGGCCTTGTCCACACTAATTTGTTTTCGTTTTAAAACACCTTTTTCTCTCCATTTAGGCCTTGCGTCCACACTGAGATGGTGTTTTTGTCAAGGAAAACAACTTTTTGAAAACGCTCTTCAAAGTGGGTAAATTTGAAAACGCATTTCTGCATTGTAGTGTGAACTGTGAAATAAACGGAGGCTTTTGAAAACAATGATGCATGTTTAGTCATGTAACACATATTGTACCAATAGACAGAGCTGGGTAGTAACTGATTACATGTAATCTGGATTACGTAATCGGATTCCAAAAATTAAGTAAATAGAGTGTAATTAGAGTAAGTTACATTTTAAAATACTCATAATCAGGCTACAGTTACTTTTTTATGGATTGCATGATTACATATTATTCAAACAATAGCAATAAATTATTCTTCCTAATTTCTCTTTTTCATCTTTAAATTTTCCTTTCTAAAATAGCCTACTGATTATATACATATTATATATGTATATATAGCCCAGTTTTGTGGACATTCACACATAGACTGGTCATTAGTCAGGTGACGACAGCATTCAACATTGCATCAACTACTGATGGACACATTCATTTTTATTTAAATCATTACTCTGTAGGTTTTTTAACCATGTATTATTAATTATAACTAATTAAAATGCACATATTCATGTTATTTCTTAGTTACATGTAATGCAGGCATTCCAAAACTTTTTGTCATCTAAACCTTATTCACCAAATATATTTGCTTTAAGTACCCCTGAGATTTTAAAATAAATATTTCAGTAATTAAGTTTCACATTTGCTTGTCCACGGTTTCTTTGATGTTGAGTAATGATCACATGGCATGCAGGTGAATAAAAATATTTCATCTTTTTTAGTAAGTCTTTTATTTAAAACAAACACTACAGAAATACAAAGACGGGTCACTCCTATCCTTATGAATGGGAGAAACTGCAACGCACAATATTGAGGAATAGTCCCACCTTCTAAATGAAAGAGCCAAATTTCCCATAGAAGCCTGACTAGACCAGCCAATGCACATGAGCAGTCAGAAGCATGTTATTACTCCGCATGCGCATAAGCTGGTCTAGCCTGAAAAATAAGCTTTTTAACGCTATTTGAGCATAAGAAACAACATTCATGGGGCAATTAATTTCAGATTTTTGTTGTTGATTTGACATATGTAATTTAACTGCGAGTTCAGCGAGCAGTTTTTGAGATTTCAGGATTCCCCCATTCATTAAGATAGGTCTTGTACGAGCTGCCCAGGACGTTGCAAATATGGCCTCTGAGTGAAGAGACTTTCCTTGAAAGGGAGTTTGTTTTAAAATGATTTATTTTCATTTTAATTTTTTAGGATTTAATTAATTGTCAGCTTTTCATTAAACTCACAACCCCCCTTCAGTTCCTTTACGAACCCTAGTTTGGGAAACCTTGATGTAATATAATGTTTAATGCACTTCATGTTGTTAATTACAATGAATGGAACAAGTTTTCTTACTCTCTGCATTTTTTACATCATTATGGAACAAGACAATCCTATTTAAATCAATGTTATAAACGAGTTAAATCAGAAGTAATCTAAAAGTAATCTGATTATATTAGCTAAAATGTGTAATGTAACGGATTACGTTACTGACTACAATTTTTGTCATGTAATGACAAAATTTTGTCTGTGAGTGAATGCGACCTGAATGTGTCAGTAAATGCTGAGTTATTTTCCTAAATAAAATGTTCCTGCCAGAAGAATTGCATGAAAACGTATCATGTCTGTTCCATCTGTATTGTATCAGTGAGCTTTTTTGAGACTGTACGCATGCGCAGTAAAGCAAATTTAACGTTTTCTGACCTTTCTAGTGTTTACATAGAGCGTTTTAAAACGGAAACGCCGTTTTCAAATGAATCCGGATTAATGTAGACGTAGCCTGATTTCACGAGATCTAGACGTCCTGTGACGCAGGTTTCAGAAGTGCATGACTCTCTATGTGGCGGCAGCACAAGGACACCTGGACTTGGCCAGCTGGCTGATCGACAGTGGGATCAAAGCAGGAGGTCCTGTCGGCGTCCATCCCTACCGCACATGGTGCTACCAGACGGCCCATCCAAGTGTCCCACACATGCAGCGGTTGAGGCCGGACAACTGCTGATCTTAAAACTGTTTGTTAGTAGCAGCATTGCAAATCTGGCCTGCTGCGATCCCGATGGCAGGAACCTCCTGCAAATCACAATTCAACATCGAAACCAAGAGTGTGTCACCTATTTAGTTTTAAAATTTTACACCACTGTCAAATTTCCGGGGTGCTCTCTACCAATGCACATCTATCTTCAGATCAAGACATGGTTCAAGGCAAAGCTCGAGGCTCAAGGGTCAAGGCAAGGCTCAAGCGAGACAACGCCACCCTCTGGAAAGAGAGCTTGGTGATCCGGTGCATGTGATGGCTTTCCCATGCAGAAGAAGTCCTCAAATCCCAGAGTCCGAGCCTTGAGAGGATGTATAGGTCAAAGAGCCATCCTGTGGCTTCCCAGTGACTTCATGCTTTGTGGGTCCTTCCTGTGTCTGTCCATCACCCCACTGCTCCACCTTCCCAGAGTGCATCAGTAGCGCTGCCACAGCTGCATCCTCCCCAGGCCATGAAGAGCACAAGACGAGACGTCACTAGAAACAGGGCATGTGGGAGGAAAAGCCCAAAGGAAATCCTGCCAGCTGGAAATAGTAATGGGAGCAGAAGAGTTCCACTTCCCCATGCTTTTCCAGACATCAGTCACGGGCGCTTCCTTAAAACCCAACAAGATACCTGACGTCCCTCAGGAAACCTTTAAACTGCTTAATGGACAAACTAATTTGGGAGAATGCCATTTACTGTTTGGCCATTGCTAGGCTGGTTATAGTATTAACAATAACAGTGTTAAATACTTTCTCGTGTCATTTGGAGGTTGACTTTCTTAACCCTGTGGATCTGGGGTTCAGTGATTGGCTAGTTAACCCTTGCTGGTAGTCTCGCATATACTACCCTGCTGAAAAAAAACAATAGATACCATCACAAAATCTGTAATGGTTTTACTGGTTATAATGGCACTTGTATTGATATTTTGGACGCAGAGTACAGACGAATCCATGTCATGTGAAATATAAAATTAAATTAGAAAGTAACAACAAAAAAATAATATGAAAAGACATTAATAGACATCTCACACTTAAACTCAATTGATTTAAGAACTAGGACTCGACACTGGACTCGGATCCAACACTGCCCTCTGGATCTCTACTGGTAATTGGTCTATTGGTGGCTTGTTAAAACCAATAACTCTTAATGGAATATGTCCCAAAACACACTATAGAAAAACATTTTTTTATATAATGGGTTTAATAGTTAAAATCTGATGGTTTGTAATATTTGCATTTGTAGTGGAAACCATTAGAATTTTCTGTGATGGCTTCTATTGTTTTTTTTCAGCAGTCTTAGCCTCAGACATCAGGCTGAACGTCTGATGCATACGGCACACAAAATTGAAAACACTTAAGGAGATTCTTGGTCGTCATCGGATTGGTTGAATTATACAGGGGCTGCATCCAAAAGCTCTAAAATGTTGCCTTTGGTGCATCAAAGCACATCTGAATGCTACTAAAGATACTAGAAAAGGTAGTATCCTCACAATTATATTCCTTCTTAGAGAAACATTGTATCTGTGAGAATTTCCAGGATCTGTCAGGATTTAGACCGTTTCATAGTACTGAGACTGCTCTCATTAGAGTTACAAATGACCTGCTTCTATCATCTGATCGTGGTTGTATCTCTTTATTAGTTCTACTGGATCTTAGCACTGCGTTCGACACTATCGACCACAACATTCTTTTGAATAGACTAGAAAACTTTTTTCATTTTTCATTTTTCATCTCCATTAGTGGAAGAGTATTAACATGGTTCAAATCGTACTTATCTGACCGCCATCAATTTGTAACAGTGAATGAAAAGTCAAGTCAAGTCACCTTTATTTATATAGCGTTTTAACAATACAGATTGTGTCAAAGCACTTAACAGTATCAAATTGGAGGATAGAGTGTCAGTAATGTATAATGATAAGATTAAACACTCAATTTTCAGTTAAAGGCATTTCATTATTGAATTCAGAGATGTCATTGTCTAGCTCAGTTTAGTTTAAATAGTATCTGTGCAATCAAATCGGCGATAATTGCTAGAAATTAGGTGTCCCCAACTGAGCAAGCCAGAGGCGACAGCGGCAAGGACCCAAAACTCCCTCTGTGACAGAATGGAGAAAAAAACCTTGGGAGAAACCAGGCTCAGTCGGGGGCCAGTTCTCCTCTGACCAGACGAAACCCGCAGTTCAAAAGTTTATATTTCTATTTTTATTTTGTTGCAATTTCTAACAATAATAGTATTATGTAGTTATTATATTTTAAGTTTTATTGTATTTTAGGTATCATATTGATCACAAGTGCAGTATGGAGTACCTCAAGGCTCAGTACTAGGGCCGTTACTTTTCACGCTTTACATATTACCCTTGGGAAATTTCATCAGGAAACACGGTGTTAGCTTTCACTGTTATGCTGATGATACTCAGATCTCTATTTCTTCGCGGCCCGGTGAAACACACCAAATTGAGAAACTAACTGACTGTATTGTCGATATAAAAAACTGGATGATGAGTAATTTCTTACTGCTAAATTCTGAAAAAAACCAGAGGTGTTAATTATCGGACCTAAAACCCCCACATGTAATAATTTAGAACACTGTCTAGCACTTGATGGCTGCTCTGTCAATTCTTCTTCATCAGTCAGGAACCTAGGTGTGGTGTTTGATAGCCATCTTTCCTTTGACAGCCACATTTCTAGCATTTGTAAAATTGCATTTTTTTCATCAAATTGAGACCTATGCTCTCAAAGTGTTAATTTCTGAACCAGGAAATATGACCACATTAGCCCAGTTCTGTCAACACTGCACTGGCTCCCTATTACACATCGTATAGATTTTAAAATCTTTTTAATTACTTATAAAGCCCTGAATGGTTTAGCTCTTATCACATTATAGTCCTCCACGTCCGCTGCGTTCTCAAAACTCTGGCCATTTGATAATACCTAGAATATCAAAATCAACTGCGGGAAGACCCATCTCTTTAACCTGGCTTACACATAATACAGTAATACGCTTCTAATATTCAAATCCGTTAAAGGATTGTTAGGCTGCATTAATTAGGTCAACCAGAACCGGAAACACTTCCCATAACACACGATGTACTGTACTTGTTACATCGTAAGAAGAATGGCATCTACGCTTATATTAGTCTGTTTCTTTCTTATTCCGAGATGACCGTAGGTACCCGATCCAGTCTGTATCCAGATCAGATGGTCACTGCAGCCACCCGGATCCAGTCCGTATCCAGATCAGATGGTGGATCAGCACCTAGAGATGACCTCTACAGCCCTGAACATCAGCGGAGACCAGGACACCTAGATGAGCCTCAGAGACAGATCCCCAGTGAAAACTGTCTCCTAGACGGCCATCGGGAACAAGACCACGGGAACCAGACGAGTCCTTTAAACAATCTGACTTTGCTGCAGTTGGAATTGAACTGCTGGTTTGTCTGGTCAGAGGAGAACTGGTCCCCCGACTGAGCCTGGTTTCTCCCAAGGTTTTTTTCTCCATTCTGTCACTGATGGAGTTTTGGTTCCCTTAATTTTTGGACACTTAATTTCCAGCAATCGTCGACTTGACAGATACTGATACTTCACAGATATTGGACGATGAAATCATTGAATTCAATAATGAAATGCCTTTAACTGAAAATTGAGTGTTTAATCTTGTCATTTTACATTATTGACACTATTTTCCTATTTTGATATTAGAAAGTTGCTTTGACACAATCTGTATTGTTAAAAGCGCTATATAAATAAAGGTGACTTGACTTGACTTGAATCCAAATTCTGCTTCACTTCCTGTCTCCGAAGGTACCTTCTTCTGAGTGAATTTTGAAGGCAGCATAGAAGTAGCCTTCATTGCCTTAGATATCCCACAATCCTGTGCATTCCATTCTGTGACGGTTGAGCTAAAAAAATAAAGATGGCATCTGAAAGTTGCATTTGGTTGTCAATTTATGTGTAGATGTATATTTCTAACTAACGTTTTGCACTTTTGATGTTATTTCTAGCAATAAATCAGTATTATAGTAATTAAATATTTGTTTAGTTATGATCAAAACTCGTTATATTTAGTTGTAGATCATTAAACCGTTATGCTGCCTCAGAAGCCTGTCCGAAATCAGTTTTATGAGGTGCTTTCGTGCAAAAATGCTGCCTGCAAAGTCATTGCCTGATAAGGCAGCAAGCGTTTTCAGACGCAGCCAGGATTTCCAGGAGACGTGTGTGTCATGTTCTTTAACGTTCTGCCTGGAAACAAAGATGTCGTGATGCAGAACCACACGGAAGAAGAAAACACTGTGACGATGAGCGCTTATAAGATCAACTAACAGCTAGATTTTCAAAAGTATGTGAAGTTAATAAAATTCACAGAACCTTTAAAATATTTACAAGAGTTTTATACACTGGTCTGTTATTGCAAAGACTATAGATATACAAAGACGGTTCACTCCTATACTGATGAATGGGAGAAAGTGCAATGTGCAATATGGCGGAATAGTCCCGCCTTCTAAATGAAAGAGCCAATCGCTGATTGGTAAAGTAATTGTGTCACTGCAGTGGCGGTTATAAGCTCCGGTTCCCATAGAGACCTGAGACTGGACCACTGTATTCACAGTCTTAAGCGTGTTATATGCGCATTGGCTGGTCTAGCCTGAAAAATAACTGTATTTAGAGCTATTTGGGCATAAGAACCAACATTCATAAAGCAGTTTAATTTCAGATTTTGTTGCTGATTTGAATTTAATTGCGAGCTCAGGGAGCAGTTTATGAGATTTCAGGATACTCCCATTCATTTTGTTAGGACTTGTTCTTGTTTGAGCTGCCCGAAGGTGTTGCAAATATTGCGGCCGAGTGAACAGACTTTCCTTGAAAGAGACTTTGGTTATCGTGGGGACATTTCCCCGCCCATAAACATGACGCGGCACAAAACGAAATGTGGGTGGTTGCTTTACCTGTCAGTCAAATGACCTCCTGGGCAGGTCTTGGCCATTCAAAGCGGCCAAGGTTCCCAGACCTTCTGCCGTCAGTCTGATGGTCTGGCTACGCGAGACTATGCATAGCTAGAACTTCAGATTGACAGCAGAATGTCTGGACTCCATAGCAGCTTTTATGGGCCAGTGGCCGATAGGTTAAGAGGAGCAAACATGTAAAGCACCCAATCACAGCGTGATGTTTAGTGCATAGAAATCTAAAGTTGATGCCCCTACAATAACATACCGACATGCTGCCAATAAATCATTCATTCAAGAATGTCTTCTTCAGCCCCCAAGAGTCTGTCTTGTGAACTTCACAGGCTTTAAAAATCCAGCATTGTAAGGTGATCCTGATAAGTGTCACAGTTACAAACACAACTGCTTTCTTCTTCCAGGAGAGAGTTTGCAATTTCTAACAATAATAGTATTATGTAGTTAGATATTTTATTATATTTTTAGTTATTTTGTTATATTTTTAGTTTTATTGTATTTTAGGTATCATATCGATCACAAGTGCAGTATGGAGTACCTCAAGGCTCAGTACTAGGGTCGTTACTTTTCACGCTTTACATATTACCCTTGGGAAATAGCATCAGGAAACACGGTGTGCTTTCTTCTTCCAGGAGAGAGTTTGGAGTCACGGCGGCTTTAAGAATGTGACACACACATCTCCCAGAAACCCTGTAGAATTCAACCAATCAGATGAGTTCTTCAAAAACTCCAGAAGTGTTTCCAATTTTGTGTGCTGTATGCATCAGATATTCAGCCAGCGGCCTCGTAGGAGTGACTTCTGAGACTATGCCAGAATTTCCAAAAAGCATTTGTTTCCATTGAGAGGCATTTTTTTTTTTTTTTTTTTTGCCAGCAACATGATAGTGAGTTATGTGACATGTAGCCAAACATATTAGGAATTTGTCCTCTGCATTTCACCCATCCAAGTGCACACACACAGCATGAGTAATGAACAGACACATTATGAACACACGCATTTCTGCTGCTGCGCCTGGGGAGCAGTTGGGGGTTTGTGGATGTGGGACTGTATGTGTTGTTGTGATGGCATAAGTGACATCCCCCCCCCCCCCCCCCAAACTGGTTAAGCACAAAGATGTGATTGGTCATGTCACAGTGCTGATTGCCTAAACAACACTGAAACAAATACCAACCCCTAACCATACTATAGGCTGGTAACAATAGAATCAGCTGCAGGGTGGGGAGAAAAGTATGTGTGGCATAAACCTGTCTGCAAGGCTACAGAGTGATGCCAGATGGCTTTTAAAATATGGGTGATTAACAAAATAAAACAAAAAAGTCATGAAACTGCCATTAAATGGGAACGCTAGCAGTTAGATTCTCTCGTAGATTATCTGCTTGTCCAAACAATGACAAATGCAGGAATGTTTGGGGAGATCTGTTGTAAAACAGTCATTATTTTTGCTGTTCTGTTTGGTGCCGCTGGTGACTTTCCTCACAGCTCTTTCACCGAGAAGCCGTGGCTGCAGCAGCTAGCGCTAGCACAGACACTAGCCAGACACAGCGTCTAGAGACAACCCTTACAAAACACATTACACAATGAAGGCAACTTGTCCAAAACATGTTGTCCAGATTCTGTCTATATGAAGTATTTGGCTGTCCAGAATGTATTTTCAACACACACAAAAAGATAACACTTTATTTTGATATAGTCCACTTTAGACATTCTACTAACAGTAGTAACTTTGCAACAGCATGTCAACTAGCAGTCATTAGAGTATTAGTAGGCTGTCTGCTTAATATCTTCTAACACTTTATTTTGATAGATCCACAACATACAACATACTGACTTTGAGAAACTTTGCAAGTATATGTCAACTTATTCTACTAACCTTAAACCTACCTCAACCGTCTACTCTGAGAGTTAGTAGACATGTAGCTGCAAATTAATGAGAATTAGTTGACATGTAGTCGCAAAGTTACTTAAAGTTAGTAGAATGTCTAAAATTAAGTGTAACATCCAAAAAAAAGTACATTATGAAATGGACTTGTTTAGCACTAGTGCATTCTATAGTCAAATAATGAAACTTTGTGATTTAATAACCATTTTATAATTAAAGCATTAAGCAAATTAGTAAAAGAATAACAGTCAGGATTGAAGAAATTGTAATCATGTTTGACAGCATCCTTTACTACAGGCTACGCATAATTTGACACGGCCATTGCCTTATTACACCCACATTATATTAATACTTCATACCCACTATATGTTTATATTGTATATAATTTTGCCTGTTTGTAATCCACGTGTAACTATATGATAAAGAGAGAGAACATGATTCTCAACACTAAGTGTGGATACAGCATAAGAAAGTCTTAACTGCTTGAAACAATGATAAATGGGACAGTTCACCCAAAAAATAAAATTCACTCTATCAGACATTTCTTACTGGATGATGGACCATCACCTTCGACTCAACCTTGCCAAGACAGAACTGCTTGTGGCTCCAGCAAACCCATCGTTTCACCACAATTTCACCATCCAGTTAGGCACATCAATCATAACTCCTTCAAAAACTGCCAGAAACCTTGGAGTTGTGATTGATGATCAGCTGACTTTCTCGGATCACACTGCTAAAACTACCCGGTCCTGCAGATTTGCTTTATTCAACATCAAGAAGATCAGGCCCTTTCTTTCAGAGCATGCTTCACAACTCCTTGTTCAAGCTCTTGCTATTGCAATGCTCTCTTGGCAGGGCTTCCAGCCAGTTCTATTAAACCTGTACAATGAATCCAAAATGCCGATGCAAGATTAATCTTTAATGAGCCGGAAAGAACGCATGTCACACTTCTGTTTATCAGTTTGCACTGACTACCAATAGCTGCTCGCATAAAATTCAAGGCATTAATGTTTGCCTACAAAACCGCCACTGGCTCTGCACCCCTTTACCTAAATTCATCACTTCAGACTTATGTGCCTCTAGAAGCTTACGTTCTGCATGTGAGCGTTGCTTTATTGTTCATCCCAAAGAGGGACAAAATCACTTTCACGGACTTTTTCATTAACTGTTCCCTCCTGGTGGAATGACCTGCCCAACTTTAGCCATATTCAAGAAATGGCTAAAACACATCTCTTCCATCTTTATTTGACCCTCTAACTCTAGCACTCTCTATTCTAATTCTATTTTATCCATCTGTCTCCTTTGTATCTATTAGTCTCCTTTGTATCTATCTGACCCTCTAACACTAGCTTTTTTTTTTCTTAAAAAAAAGAAAACTAGCTTTCTTTCTTTTTTTCTATTCTGCTTGTTTTCTTTCATAAAAAACAAAACAAAAAAAACTTGCTACGTGTACTGCGTTAGGCTAACCGAGACTTGTCATAGCACTTGCATGATGTTGCTCTTTTTTTATTTTGATTGCTTCTATTGTCCTCATTGGTTAGAAATGTAATGATTTTTGGCATAAAAGAAAAATCTATAATTTTGACCCATACAATGCATTGTTGATACAAATATACCCGTGCTACTTATGTGGTCCAGGGTCATATATATAAATATCATTATGAAATAAATGTTTTTCTCTAATACACATTGGCCACAATTAACGGCACCCTTTTATTCAATACTTTTTGAAACCTCCATTTGCCAGTTTAACAGCTCTGAGTTTTCTCCTATAATGCTGATGAAGTTAGAGACACCTGACAAGAGATCAGAGACCATTCCTTCATCCAGAATCACTCCAGACCCTTTAGATTCACAGCTCCATGTTGCTGCTTCTTCTCTTCAGTTCAGGGTTCAGGTCAGAGGACTGGAATGGCCAGTAGAAGCTTGGTTTTGTGCTCAGTGACCCATTTCTGTGTTGATTATTGTACGGTTGGAAGATTCAAACATGGCCCATTATAAGATTTCTAACAGAGTCAGTCACTTATTGATTTTTTATCTGTTGGTATTTGATTGAATCCATGATGTCATGTGTCTAAACAAGATGTCCAGGACCTCCAGCAGAAATATAGGCCCACAACATCAAAAATACAGCAGTATATTTCATTGTACACATGGGGTACGTTTTATCCCTGTGTTCACCAAACCCATCTTGAGTGTTTGCTGCTAAAAAGCTCATTTTTTAGTTTCATCTGACCATAGAAGCCAGTCTCATTTGAAGTTCCAGTCGTGTCTGATAACTGAATATGCTGGAGTTTGTTTATGGATGAGCGAGGAGAATTTTTCTCGAAACCCTCCCAAACAACATGTGCTGATGTAGGTGCTGTTTCTTTTTGTTTGTTTGTTTGTTTGTTTTTTAAGGTTTTCTGACCCCGAGACTCAACTATTTTCTGCAATTCTCCAGCTGTGGTCCTTGGAGAGTCTTTAACCGCTCAAACTCTCCTTCTCACCATGCATTAGGACGATATAGACACACGTCCTCTTTCAGGCAGTTTCATAACATTTTATGTTGATTGGAAATTCTTAATTATTGCCCTGATGATGGAAATGGGAATTTTCACGGCTCTAGCTCTTTTCTTAAAGCCACTTCACTAATTTGTGAAGCTCAATTATCTTTTGCTGCACATCAGAAATATATTCTTTGGTTTTTCTCATTGTGATGGATGATTAAGGGAATTTGGGCTTTGTTTTCCCTCCTATTTATATTTCTGTGAAACAGGAAGCCATGGCTGGATAATTTCATGTTCATAATCACCCTGGAGTGCTCAAAATTGTGATTATGAATGGGAATATACTTCAGAGATATTTTACTCATAAGAATTTCTAGGGGTGCCAATAATTATGTCCAACGTGTATTTGAGAAAAAACATTTATTTCATAATGATATTTCCCCCATTTTAAATTCTTATTATCCAGTGAAAGGTTAGATTTTTGTGAATTTGTAAAATAAAAGATCAAAAGGATTAACAATGCAGATTAATTTTCACAGCCTTCTTTGATCATATTTACCAAGGGTGCCAATATTTTTGGCCATGACTGTATGACTGTATATATATATATATATATATATATATATATATATATATATATATATATATATATATATAATTTAGTTACTCTTCTCATCAGAAAAAAAAATAATTCATACAGGTTTGGAACAACATGAGATTGAGTAAATGATGACAGATTTTTATTATTATTATTATTATTATTATTATTATTATTATTATTATTATTTATTTATTTATTTATTTAATTATTTATTTTTTTTAATAGGCTACCTTAAAATGTCCTTCAGTGTGTACAACAATTTGTCATCTACCCATGTATTTTGTACCTCCAGATGCATTAATCATGTAAAA